>JAIPRN010001655.1:3136-16645 GCA_025469175.1 Geopemphigus sp. TES_GeoC_2020
ATATTGTTGTTGGGTATTGTAAAATATTCCAAATGCTTAGTGCATGTCAAATATTTCTAAATGCTTTAAGTGCCTTTTAAAAAAAAAAACTAGTTACAATTTGTATTTATTACAAATGTCTTTGTTTGATCGATTGCATGGTCTCCAAACTTTTATTTGCTTTTTATAAATATTTATAAATTCATGATCTAATACCTATTTGATTAAATGAATAATTAAAGATTTGTTCATTTAATATTCTCTAAACTATGAATTAAATTTGTTTTTGGTTTTATTTAAAAATAAGTATTTTATTTTTAAAGCATTAAAATTTTGTTACCATTTTTTTAAGAAATTGTCACTGGCTTAAGAAAATTAGAACTAGAGAAATTGCACTGTATATAATATGCTTCTATATTTTGTATTTTTACGTTTTAAATGTATAAATAGTATTTTCAATAAGTTACCTGTTTTAAAGATGTCTTGGATTTAATATCTGGTGGTTCCCGTTCATCTACTCCAGCTCAACCCAATACTTTCAATGGTCAAAGGAATAGTCCAACATTTGACCAAAGTGTTCAAACTGGAAGTCAACAAAGTCCAGGAAATGGAAGAGGAGGAAAAAATCAACGTAATAGATCTACATCTTCAGATACTCGTAAACAAGTTAGGCAACAAGGGTAAGTAGCATTGTAACTAAAATTTAATTTCAATATAAACATAGTGTTATCAGTATATTAAATTTAAAAGGCAAAACTATCAAAGGAATGATCAACAACAGCATTACCAAAGAAATGATCAACATTATCAAAGGAATGATTTACAACATCAAGATAATCATCATTTTGTAAGTAATATGTGCTGGGTCTTTTTATAATTTGATTTTGTAAATGTTTAAAAACAAAACCAATATATTTTACTTAGGTCAATCGTCAAGGTGGAAATCGTAATATGAATGGTCGCAATTGGAATCAACAAAATAATCAGCAACCTTCTCAACAACAGCAACAAGTTAGGCGACAGAATACGGCTCCAAATGCTACAGGAGGTCGTTCATTTTATAATAACAGATCTACTGGTCTTCCAGCTCCAAATAAGACTCAAGGAACCAGAACAACAAACCCGTTGAAGTTTGATGAAGATTATGATTTTGATAAGGCAAATAGTGAATTTCAAGAAATAATTAAAAAATTATCTAGAACTAAAATAGGTAAGTATATATATATATATATTTTTATTTTTTTTTGATAATTTATAGATTTAAAATTACCTTTTGGTAGAAATTAGTTTATATTTTTGATATCTGAATATAATTAAGGTGGTAAGGAAATGTTATATATTTATAATATGTATATATTTCTCAGTGTTACTTAAAATCTATGAGGCCTACCTATATTGCATACATATAGCTTAAATAAGAAATGGTTTTGATATAAACATATGTTAATGTTCATTACAATTGGCCAATATAGACGACTATTTATTTTATCTTTAGATATTGTATTTCTTTGTTAAATATAAATTATGTATTCTTACTTTTTTAGATGATGGTTTTGATGATCCTACTGACGATATTACTGTAGTAAATGGCGGTGCTTTTTCTGTAAATGGTGATTCAATACTGCTTTCAAATGATGGAGAACAAGTCGCTGTTAAAAAAAACCATCGTATTGATAGTGGAAATGAAACTGTAGTAGAAACTGAAAATGAAGATGATGATCAAAAAGTTTTTTATGACAAGTCTAAATCTTTCTTTGACTCAATTAGCTGTGAAGCAGTTGAAAGAAGCAAAGGGTAAATATAAATGATTTTATCACTTAATAATGGATTGTAATTTACTTTTAATTTTAAGACATTCTCAAAGGACTGATTGGCGTACTGAACGTAAATTAAACTCTGAAACATTTGGTGTTGCAATGGCAAGACGCGGTCAGTATCACCGTGGACGTGGAGGATATTATAATAATAATAACAGTAATTATCGCCCTAATCCCAACTCTTACAATAACGGCAATAATTACAATAACAATCGCCAAGGAATCAACTATAACTACCGTCAACAAAATAATGGATATATGCGTAGTAATCCTGGTAACCGTGGCTATAACTATAGACCCAGGTCAACAAATAAACAAGATCAACGTCAACCAAGTGCAGTATCTCCTCAACGAGTAGCTGGTTTGTATTAAAAAAATTATTAACTTTTGATAAGCTATTAAAAATGGTAATCTGTAGGTAAAACAAAATTTGTTGATAAATTTTATAAGTGTTTAATCATTTATCTTATTTAAACATATTGTATCTTATACCTGTTTAATTAATTTACTTTTTTTTATTGGTTTTTACAGTAGCTTGATTGATCATGCTGTTCAAGGTTCAATGTCGCTGTAAATTTAACACTTAATTTAAAAACAAAACCTTAAAAAAAAAATTTCCAATGGAAAAAGTACTTGTATATAGTTACATTTTTCTCTTTATAAACTCAAATTTTAATTTTTGCCGTGCAAATTTGTGATGAAATCAATTGATAGTTTGATACATTTTATGAAATGATATCGGATTGAATGAACATTTTTGGCCGCATGCACATTAAAACTTTGAGGCTTAATTTATCATATTTCTATGTATAATTAATTTTTAATATTTTGGAAGAACATAAAATAATTATTAATTTAAAATTAACTTTTCCGACTGTTTGGTCTTTAGTTTTAGTTCTGTTCGGACAACAAAAATTTTAATTAATTCTTTATTTTGACTGCTGTTTAAAAAATTATCTAATGGTTTTTCCTTTATTTCATCATTTCTACATTAGAATTTTTCTTTAAGGTGATAGGTTTCATCTATAATTAACTATCAAAAATTATATTAAAGTTTTATAGAACAGGAATTGTATGAAACAATATTTAATTAGCTATACAAATTTGTTAAATAATTAACACATGTAAGAAAATATACTAAAATTTAAATAAAATTGTGATTTTTGTTGGTTTAAATGAAACAAATGTAGTAAATTGATATATATAAGAAATACATCGTTTAAAATTTAAAAAATATATATATGTAAATTTTTTTACCATTTTTGTGTTTTACATTATATATAGCAGGTTACAAACTAATTGTTTGTAATATTTATAGTGTAGGTCATATACAATTTAATACATTGACATAATTAACTTCAGTTCTTTTAAACGAATTTAATATAAAATGTGTATTATGATAAAAATATTATGAAATACATTGTGTTATGATGTATATTCTACACGAAATAAATTCTTTAATAGTTTTACAAATATTTATAAAATACAATTTGTATTAATATGTAGTAATCTACCTAATTATATGTATAAAACATCTTTTGGTTTATTTCCAATATTTAAAGACAAAAATGTTTTTTTTATACATTTTAAATTTCGAAATATTTTAATTAATAAACAGAATATAATTGTCTTCGAAGCTTAATTTATATCTTAAATCATGCAATTTTTAAATACATAATTAGTTTCATGGAAATATGTACAACTAAATAGTTTGCTTTACCCCTCTTGGTTGGTTAGTAACGTCACAAAAATAATGGCGTTTTAACTTTGTGTAATGTAATGAAAAAAACAATGTAAATTTAAAAACAATTGGCCATTGCCATTTTCCATTAACGTCATCTGATTTACCTTTTTTGAATTAATCTAAATTGATAATGGTGTATTTATAAGATGTGTATGTGATATATACGTTAAATTTAAATGTAAACTTGCCTATGAAATTGATTAATTTTTGTTGAAAATTAGTTTTTTTTCTGCTAATGAAACAAATTGTGATAAATACATGCGCTATTCAATATTTATATAAGAAATATTCATTTTATAGGATCGAACATCTGCCAATAACATAAATCTTGTTTCTATTAAATTTAAATACCACAAAAGTATATCGGTAACATTTGACAAATTATGCGACTTGAATGATCGATATTTGTATTGTGTATGAAAAATCAAGTTCAGTACGTGAATGTATGGTATATCTAATTTTTGTTTTCCACTTACAAATGACCCAAATGCTATAACATTTTGTAGTCTACGAAAGGTTACAGTTGGTTAATTAACTTAATAAATGTATAATGAGTGATAACACCAGGAAACGTAATGGCGTATTTTAATTGTTATTGATTTGTAAAATAATTTTATAATTTATATATAGTTGATAATTATTTGAAGATGGTAAAATATTTAATTATTAAAATAAATAGACATAATTATATTATTCAGTAGTTTCTGGCTACTTTACGTTTATGATATGTTAAATATAAAAACGGATGTACAGAATAAAATTTATATTTATTATTTAAAAGAACGGGGGTTAAGATAAGAAATAAATTTGTAAAAAGCATAATGTAAAGTCAATTATAGGTAAGATGAGGGAAAATAGATAATTTGGTCACGCTTATGAGGAGAGAAGATTCGGAAGTAGAACTGTTGTAAAAATGAACGTTAAAAGAAGTGATTAATGATTGATGTGGGAGATAGATTCAAATGAAAGACCAAGATGGCCGACTCACTTTCTCAATTTAAATATTAGACTACTGAATTTCCTATTAATATGAATATTTGTACACTAATGCTTCGATGAATTGGTATTTTTATGAAAAAGTGGTTTTCAATTTACGATTATTTATTATTTGATCGTAAATTGTAAAATAAGTTTAAAATTTTTTCAAACGCCAAAAAAATTAATCATGTTTTTCGTAGATTTCCTGTAATTGAATATAACTTATTGAATTATTTAATATATTGATGTTTATATATGCTTGCACGTGTCTGTATGTATACATTAGTAATTTTTTATCGTATGTTTTAAGTAATTAGTATTATCAAATCTTGTGCAAAATTATTTAACGGGTTTGAAGAACATGAAGTCGATATTGTTCAAAGTATATAAGTTATTTATTCTAATCGTTTTCAGGGAAAGCAGAGACTATGTAATTTCGCAAAGACGATGGAATATTTACATTTAACTATGATTTATTTAAAAGGAATGAATACAAAATACTATTATTAACGAATAGAAACAAATGTTTCCTAATTAATTCTAATTTAATATTCTAGATTATTAATTATTTACCAATTTACTCGTTATTAATTCCATATTTTCACGTTTGTATTCGTAATCAATTATTAAGGAAATAACCAACAGAAGTACCTACCATCATCTTTTTATATCAAATCGCACTAACATCATATATTAAGGCGTATACACGGACGAACGCTTGTGAAATTAATCGCCAGTGTACGCTTATTCTAGTATTGGGTATACGTTAAATATGGATACCGAAGAAGTAAAATTTTCTTGTAATAATTATCAACGACAAAATTCTGGAATTTGTATTACAGATCCGCTGGACTGTTAGAATATTACGATTTGTTAACCACTTGTTCGAGGGCA
Organism: Geopemphigus sp. TES_GeoC_2020; assembly: GCA_025469175.1. Classification (NCBI taxonomy): domain Eukaryota; kingdom Metazoa; phylum Arthropoda; class Insecta; order Hemiptera; family Aphididae; genus Geopemphigus; species Geopemphigus sp. TES_GeoC_2020. The sequence continues at coordinate 8,549 of JAIPRN010001655.1, forward strand.
AGATGAAAAATTATCGTTAATATTACTTCTATAACTACTAATAACCGTTCGATCTGCGATCACGACACAACCTAACTTGTCGAACTGGTTGTTATGCGAAAGAGAAACGTCCTTCAACAAAAAAAAAGTTCATCGTGAAATTCCCTACTTATTTATCGTATGATTTGTGGTTACATGCATTAGACTAATTATAATGCGATAACATACAGTAAATTAAATTAGTATATAACAGATGAATAAAATAAAAATAAAATAGAATACTTAGTAGTGCGAGTAATATTAATAACTTAACAAAACAATATATTTGGTATTGGGGGTTAAGTTCAAGTTTCTCCAGACATTTAATAAATGTGAGAGGAGTTTTGAGACAATCAATTCTGAGTACTCGATAGGCGTGGATTGGACATACAAAAGCTATGTGGTAGATGGTCTACTTCTCCGCTCCACAGTCACATTCTGGTGAGTTTCTCATGCCCCATTCGTGCAAGGAATCTGCACATCTACCATGCGAAGTTTGTATTCTATTAAGTGAGCACCATAGATTGCATTGTAGGTCAAATTCTGTGGGTATGTCCTAGTGATATGTTACATTGGAGGTTGTCGTTCTCCACCGTTGCTGTCCACATTTGTTTCCAGGTAATCATTATATCGAAGTTAGTGTTAATTAGAATTCCCTACTACAAGCGTTTAACAGGAAAGGCGTCGTGGACTGTGAAAACGATAGAAACACTATGACTACGAATTAACGAAGACAGCCGTGTAAAAAAATAAGCCATAAACTTATTCCGCGGTAGCTCGCACATGATATATGTGACTTGGAGTCACGGTTGCCCCACCTTAGCCGGACAACCGAATAAATGTTCGTAAATTAATTTTTTTACTATAATCGCAATAATATTGTCGTACTCGGTCGTTATTGGTCGGTCGACTACTATCCGTACGCTAGGTCGACGCTATAATTTGATTATTAGTTATAGTACTATATACTATACGCGTATTAGTACTACGCGTTTATATTGTTTATACGATAATAATAATACCGTAGTTACTGTAACTACTCGACCTAACTACAACGGGTACTGGTACCTCAAGAGATACACTCTCTTATCAACGAATAATAAATATCAATTATCGCAAAGTCGACTCGTTCCATGTTTGTTTTATGTGTAGTTCTTTCAAGTGTCTCGTCATTGTGGGCATTAATATGTACAAGTTTGGTTTAATCGTCTCTACGGCCATGTCAATTCGTGTCGTTCGTCGAACATTTTTCTAGATCAAAATTTTTCCATGTGAAAATCGTTAAATATTTGCCATTCTGTCTTCTATACACGGGAACATGAGTGATTTAACGTGAGTATATACAAATTATTCTTATTATATCTCGTTATTTCCAATCGTGTTCCATTTTCATTCTATATTTGTCTTATAGATTTTACGTTGTAACTTATAACATCGCTTCTAACTCTCCCGTACAACCTTTAAATGATTTATTACAATGGAAAAACCGAACAAAAAAACAGTTACCGGACTTTTGTTTTTTTGGGTAAGTGACCGTTTATTCTATTTATGTATTTCTTGTATGGAAAACTTTCGAACTTAAGTTATAATTTACGTTTTTGTTATATTTTGTAAATTGCAATATATGTTTTATAAGAAAAAGACAATTGCGAAGTGAATTTTCGATTTTATTTATACTTTAAAAAATAAATGTAATTATATTTAATAGTAGAGAATAAGAAGTTAATAAATTAATAAATAAAACTTGTAGTGTTACTACATGGTCTACTACTAAGTATTCTTTGGGTTTTTAATAGTTGTATAACTTTCAAAGTAAACTATAAAATAAATAAGATTCTTAAAGAAAATAATTTTATTAAATTGATGAATTTTTTAAATAACCTTAAGATACACGTCTTCTATTCACATTTATAATCAAGGTCATTTATTAAAAATAGTTCTTATAAGTTGAATTATATAAAAAAATTGAATAGTAGATTACATAATTTATAGTTAATATAATTTTTAATAATGTAATTATGGCCTTTTATTATAAATATTTTTAAAACAATTTTTGAATTTACCTACTGCTTGCGATTTGCTTAGCTTTATCATTGACAGTTTAATAAATTTACAACTTCATATCATTTTTGTTATGTATATATTAAAAGTTGAAAAAACCTGTTTAGTATTTAATTGAACCAGGAACTAAAACTGAATAATCATACTTGTTTTAATTTAATATTTAATTTAGACTATATTTATTTATTATATATATAATTTTTGTCAGTAATCTGAAATGAATAGTAAATATTGTCAAATAAAATTCATAACATTATAGAAGTATAATATAAATGTTTAAATTATTACCTTTTTATTTACAATTTTTATAAAAAAAAATTTTTTAATTTTTTTATAAGAAAATATACAATCTGTACAAAAGCACAATAAAAATATGTGATAAGAAAACAAAAAAAAATGACAGTGATTTTATACGAAGAAAGAAGTCACCCATTAGTGACATTTAGCTTGAAGGTGAAAAGTGGAAATAAAAAAGAAAAAGAAAAGTAATGTTAGAAGTTGGTATGCTTAGAGCAAAAAATCTCTACACCATCTCTTTTTAGTTGACGACGAGGGTTTTCAGAAAGTATTAAGGAATGTAAATTTTTTATGAGTGGATTTTCATGGTTTCTGAGACGACAAAAGAATTGCTTATAGCATACTATGGATTCTTCTTCGATTGTTTTCATATGTAAGTTAGTGTGAAGGGTTTGATTAAAAATCTAAGGTAGAACATTTGTGATTTTGCAAAGAGTGATATTCTTGTATGTTTGAATTTTTTATACACAAATTTAAATTTAATTTATAAGAATATGACCTTTGAATTATTATTTAGTCTTTGAATTAATCTTTTATAAAATTTAGTTGATATTAGTTATTAATATATTATAATAAACGATATATTCCTATCGTTTAATGTAACTTGAATTTGAAGCATTATGCATATATTTTATTTTAAATAATTCTCAAGTCTTTGTGCTGTTGTACTTTTTTTTCAAGTTCAAAATCAGTAGTGGGGAGGTAACTGTTGGTCAAAATACTGCCTCCTCATTGTCATCATTTATTTAGGAATAATGAAATATAACATAATAATATATAACAATTCTTGAACATGGTGGTGTAAGTTAAAATTAGACAAATATTTACATACAGCCATATGTATAAAACGATAAAACAAAACAAATCTAACAAATATAAAATATATGACACTAGTAGGTCAGTGACATAATGTATATCCAATTCAGATAAATGATATGTATAGTATATGCAATATTATGTGCTTCTCTCTAGACAACTTTGTATTTCAACCGTTTAACAAAAGACAATTAAATAATTTATTTTTTATAAAACCAATTTTTTATTCTGCAATTTTCTTAAAGTTTACTGACTTAAGTTAGTAAATAATTTATAATTTCTTCATATTTAAATTTGTTTAGAAAATTGTTTTTTGTTAAATACCACTTAAATTATTATTGAATTTTTATTCTATTTTTATAAAAATACAATAAATGAAACACTATATTATAATATAAATAAAGTATACATAAAGGTTTACTTTATTTTGTATTTTAATATTACACATAAAAGTGGCAGATATAGTATTCACGTATACACTAAAAATCAAGACATACAAATTAAAAGTTATAACATGATCAAGATTATTGATTATTATTATTACGATGCTATATGAATTATGCAGGTAGATTTAAAGTGTCAAAGTGAAAATTGTAAAATATTTTTATCAATACAATATAGAACAGTAGATATTTGTAAAAGTATGTGTCACATTATTATGATATTACAAAATATTGTCTTCAACAATCATTTAAATTGTTTTTATTATAGTTCACGTTGTTCGTAACATTTACACTTTAAAGATTTTTAATATTGCTATATAACATTAGAATTATTACAATTTAAGTTTTATTTGTATATATTTCCTTTATATACATCTGTAATGCAGTGAAACTTAAAATTAAAGTATGACCTTTAGGTATTTTAGATATTCACAAACTTTATATAATTTGATTTTCATACATATGTAATCAATTTTTATTATATTATTGGTATAGATTAGTTTGTTCAAAATAATTATAAATTTTTTATCAAATAATTTTATACTAATATTTTATTTGAAATTATTGTTTTCCTAATTATAGACTTCAAGAAATCAATTCTCAACCACAGAATTTATTATTAGATTTAGTATTTGATGACCCATGGACAGCAGCTATAAGGTTTAATTTTAATATTGTAATCTAATAACAAATTATTTTAATTGTAATATATTCAGGGATGTTTTAAGTGGATTTGATTATGTGAAGATTCGTACAGTAAAAATGGTTGGGTTACTGTTAAATGTATTTTGTAAACGAAAACATGTTCCTTATTTAAAGGAAATGGAAAGTCTAGAAACACGCACTGGACTTTTGGGTCTTTGGGTAAGATTATTATTTAATAATATCGCTAATTGTTCATTTAAGATTAATAATTTCCAAATTTTAGGGAAACAAAGGTGCTGTTAGTTTTAGTTTTAAATTTTGTGGTATTACAGTATGTTGCGTTAATTGCCATTTGTCTGCACATGAAGGATACTTAAAGAATCGAATAAATGATTTTCATAAAATCATTGAAAATCAAAGGTTTGGTTTAACAAAAAGAAGAATTTTAAATCACGAGTATGTAATAAATTTTGCTAAAAAATGTTGGCAATTTTTGTAACAATTTTGTTACAAGATTGTTAAACAAAATCATAACTTAAAATTAGAGTATTAAGTTAATTTTTAAATACTAATAAATTTAACAACTACACAAATACATATTTATAAAATTAAAATAATTTTTAGCTATGTATTTTGGTTTGGCGATCTCAATTTTCGTTTAGACAATAGTAAATTTAAATCAGCCGAAGAAATTGAACATATTATTAATAATGCAAAAGAAAAAAAAAATGCTGCAACATTAAGTGATATTTGGTTGCAAGATGAGTTAACTACACTTTTGGAAAAATCAAAATTTTTCACAGAATTTATTGAAGCGTTACCAATGTTTCCACCTACTTACCGATACATTGTTGGTTCTTGCTCCTATGATCTTAAGTAAGGTTTAACTATAAATATTGCTTGTGTATAAAATTAATATTATATTCGTTTGTAGTAGACGACCTGCATGGACAGATCGTATTTTATACAAAAAAATTGAAGATGACAAATTTCAATTAAATGTACTATCATATAACTACATTAATTCAATAACATTGAGCGACCATAAACCAGTTTATGGTGAATCTTGTATTCAGGTATTAAGAGTTTTTACTCTCTTATTAGTAACAAATTAAATGTTGTAATTTTATTTTATAGATACCTGATGATTATTCCAACGATATGGTGTTTCCTATTTTTTTCCAACCATTAAGAAAATGGAAATTAGATGTGGAGAATGAAGTTAAATTGCGTATATGTAATTATAATCCGTGTGTGAATGATTGGATTGGAATATTTCCCGTACGTTATAATTAAATATGTAATTTGATAATATCGTCTTCTGTACGAGTATAATACTAAACTTGTGTTTATAGGAGGAATATACTAGTCTTAGCGACTATGTATCATATGTGTACCTACCATCAGAGACAATTGAATTTGAAGAATTTGAAGATGACTATGAACCAGCTGAACTCACAACACCTGGATATAGTAGAGTAAAATTTCTTCCTGAAATATATCATGATGGTGCAAATAGAGTATGTTTGAAATTTTCTGAAACATCAATATTAAATCCAGGCACGTATAGGTTGATCTATTTTAGTAGTATTGAAAATTCAATTCTTGGAATATCAAATCCATTTACAGCAGCTAAATATGAAAATGTTGTGAATACTTCTCATGAAATTGGTTGGTAACAATTAAGTAATTGTTTATTTTATTATTCAAAATTGTGTATACTTAATTAATTTGGGCAAAAATTGTTTACAAGGTGTCTTTAGTATCTGTATTAATAAAAAATTGTATGTTTTGTTATAAAACATGTTCGTTGTTTGTTTACATTAGTACTTAAAATTTATCTCTTGTAGGCTATTTCTGTTGATTGTATTTTAAACGAAACAATTTATTATAATTCATCGTCGACACTATTTTTACCCAATAACTGCGATATTTAAAAATTACCATGTATACCTAAATTAGAATGGATTATGTTAAGTTTTTTTGAAATAATCTATTATAATTTAATGTTAACAATATATATATATATAAATGTTGTTTATATTTGTATTGTTACATTTTAGTTATTATCATATTTATAAGCAAAATGAATATTCGATATATTTGTGTATTTTGTTTAAATAAATAAATATTACCAATGTTTTGTATTAATTAAATAATAAAGTTTCAAGACCAGAAATTAACGCATGAAACGTACATTCAAACAACAAATATTATCGTATTAAAATCTGTATTTGAAATTAAAACAATTATTAAGAAAATCATCAACAATCGATAATCAACTGTTTTAGATTGAATAAAATGTTCAGATTGAAAACTGTCTGCGTGACCTTTCAAAAAATTACAATAATTTTAACATTTCATATGCCACCATAATAATGAGTTTAAAAAATGTTAAAGTAACACGTTTTCTTTCAAACTGGCAAAAACATTTTGTTTTGAACTGACTGTTCGTCAAAATACGAAATTAAAAAATAAAAAACGTTATTTTAATTTGTCATTAAAAAAACAATGTATTACAAGTTCAATTTTATACTACAAAAAAAATAATTGGTATAGGAAGATAATTTTAATCATTGTGTAGATACTATCTACAACTATTTACATACACATAATAAATTATAATTATAATATAAATTAATGTAATTGAAAAATAAACGAAATATATAATAAATACAATGAAATAATATTAAATATTTTTTAGTTTAATTAGAAACAAAACAATGAGCTTTTATGATCAACATGGTAATTTACATGTACAATAAATTATTTTTCTACTGAACTCTCCAACAACAACAAAAAAACAAAAAAAGGAAACAGAAACAATCTTTGATATGACAAGGGAGCATTTAGGGAATGTAAAAGAAGCAGAAGTAATAATAAAATAACGAGTACTTTAATTATTATGTTCTTAATATATACATATACATATATACATATACATACGTATATATATATTTAATTTATTGCATAATAAATATTGCACACAATCACTATGTGGACGGACAAAAGCTTTTCGTCAAAATTAAGGATATTCTAATATTTATTATTTATAATTTTTGCTACATCTCACCTGATAAAAATTATTAAATATTTTCGTCGATTAAAATATTTAATTAACTAATACAAGTGTATTTAAAATCTAAATTTTTAATCTAAATAAGATTGCTTAACAACCAATTCTAACAGACATTCTTTTATCTTGTTTTCTTTTTTTAACAGATAAGTATACAAATTTAGATATATGACAATTGAATACATGTACTGTTTTCATGGTCGATGGAATCTGTAAACATATAACAATTTAGTTATGATTTTACAATAATTATCTACTATTTATACAATTAATCTATTGTCAATCTAAATTCATAGAATATGTTAAATGTAAACGATTATATTAAATACAACTTCGGTAATTCTTAAGAAATTTTCGTTAAATTAATTACAATAATTTGAAGAATTATATTATAAATTACTTTTATTTTTAATAATAGAAACCAACAAGTGATTAAAATACATCATGAATTCTTTAAAGTTTTTTTTTTATTTAGAATAATCAACAATATGTTTTTCTTGTAACAATAAGTTGACGAGTGAAAAAGTTAAGATATGAAAGACGTGAGTTGAAAATGTCATCCAATGATGGTGCTTCGGCGTGTTTTATTTAAATATGACTAAAATTGGAGTATTAGTATATAGAGTATAAATTTGAGGAAAAGGAACAAGTAGATGAAACAAGATGTGGAATGACAATAGATGGGGATGAGATAAAGGAGGTTGAATGTTTTAAGTATTTAGGGTCAGTCATACAAAAGAA
>JAIPRN010001655.1:16745-41512 GCA_025469175.1 Geopemphigus sp. TES_GeoC_2020
TATGAGAATTGCTGGTGTGTGCGTCGAGGATGTGGGAGATCGGGGCAAATGGAGGTTTAAGACTAAGGTGGCCGACCCCAAATAGATGGGAATAAGGCGAGGACAATGATGATGATGATGATGATGACTAAAATTGGAGTAAATCCCTTGGCTATTGTTGCTTCAGTCTTCAAAAAGGATTACCAGGGAGATTTGGAGAGGTTCAAGATGAGGCGGTTAGTGTGTTGAAGGAGGTGGGAGTGAAAATTTTAGCAGTTCCTTTAATAGGTGGTATATTTAAATCGTTATGGAAGGTGTGATTAGATATATATGGAGGGGCGTTGGTGATTAGGATTGAATTATTTTGGATTGAAATGTTTGAATTTTATTTATATTGAATTTTTTGGCGGTACCCCGGAGATGGATACCATAGATCTAGATAGGTTTTAGGAGTAGATTGTAGATAACATTTTTGTTTTTAAGTTGAGTTTAGTGGATTTCTTGATATTTTTAGGTAGGGATAGTCCGAGGTTCAGGGCAATTTAAATTTTTTGTTAAGTGATAAGCCTAAGTATTTGACTGTGTCTGAGGAAGGTATTTATTGTTAAGAAAGATTGGAGATGATTGACCTTTTCTTAGTGTAAATACTGTGTGGGTAGATTTTAATGTGTAAAAAAATATTTTTTAATAAGATTACAATACTATCACAATTTTCTTTTCATTTTTTTATATATCTTGAAAAATAAAATATTAACTATACTAGAGAATATAGTAAAGAAAACTAAATATCATATTTAAAACAAAAGAACTTTTAAAACAATCATTAATCATTATTATTAGGACCAAAAACACAGTAATTCAAAAGTCCATTTAGATATAATAAGTTTAAGACAAATATAATATATTAACCTGGTGAGATGTTTACTTTCTTGATGTACTTCCATTTCTGAGCTTTTAAATTCATTAAGTTCTTTCCTTATAGCTGCTTTATCTTTGGTAGTTAATCGTGTCCATGGTTTATCAGCTCGCCGATCATAATCGTGGGCTTGTGTCACTTCTATATAATCGTTGAAACGAATAATCTAAAAATAAAAATAATTAACGTTAAAATGTCTAATATGATTTAAGACTTAAATTACTTTTACCACTTACTTTTTTCTCTTTCAACTCGTCAACTGTTGGCCTAAAACTTAACTTTCTTAATAACATACGTTTTTTTTCTTCTTTTAATTTCTTTTCTTCTGCAGCCGTTTGTTCTAAAATTAATTCAATTACAATATAAAAAATTGATTACAATTTCCAAATACAATTTTTACGTTACTTTTTAAAATATTTCTTTCTTCAAGCTCTTCCTGTGTTGGTCTCATACTCAAACGTCTAATTAATTTGAATTGTATTTTAATTTAGAAATTGCTTTACAATTGATATAAAACTACATACCTAATAAGTCGAGCACCAATCACTTCTTTTGTTTCTTGTCGTTCTTTTTCGCTTTGAACTTGAAGAATATTACGATTAATAAGCTCCTGTCGATCAGGACGTAAAGCTAATTTAATAGCAAGGCTATCTTTCCTTGCAATTTTTTCAGCCAACCGATCTAAAAATTTTAATTATTAAGTAAAACTTAAGATAATATTTTACATCATAATTTTTGTTTATCCATTCAAATTAATAAGTATTGTTGATAGTTTACATACTGTCTAAATTGTCATCTCTGTATAATATTGGTCCATCACCCGAACTATCATCATCACTAGATTCACTTGGCTTAGCATTTTCTTTATTTTCTTGCAATGAACAAGGTAATGAAATTCCAAAAACTACTGGACGATTAGCACCACTACAATCGAATAATAAAAAAATTGCTTTAGACTGAAATTTTAAAAAAAAAATTAACTAAATTTACCAAAAACGTATCCTGGGCTTAAGTGGAGCCCTTCTGTTATGCAGCGATAAACAATTTTAAAATAATAATAACAATAATAATAATAATAATAAAGAAACAGTGAAATGAAGAGCCAAAGATTGCTTAATAATTGGCAAAAGGGCAAACTATTCACTTTTTTTATTTAACCTCGACTATTGTAAATTGTTTTTATATATTTCTTTTAATTTAATATTTCTTTGTACTTATTATTAAAAAACATACTTGAGCAATTGTGATGATTCTTGTTGACTGGGTGTTGATGGTTTTTTTAGTGCTGACTTAAGAGGTTGGGCATTAAAAACAGGTTCCTTAGCAGGAATTTGCTCTATATGACTAGGAAAATTATGATGACTTATTCTAAATCCATTGGAATCATCGTCTACTTCTTCATCTTCATCATCGTCATCATCATCACCTTCTTCCTCTTCATCATAGTCATCATCATCATAATCATCATCATTAGTGGCCATTTCCATTTCTTCGTCTTTATTATCAGTAGAACGGACATTTTGACGATCATTATCTATTTAGACAAAAATTTTTAGCCATCAAAGAAATATTTACGCTTTATCATTTATTTACGTTGATATAAATATGATTGTTGAGCTGGTGAACTGAACATAGGTGGTGGAGGTATAGGGCCAACTTCAGATACCGGTATTGGAGGTTCCGGCAGTTCGGAAAGCATTAATGATGGATGCCCCGAATGATTATTATACATCATCTTTGGGCTGGAATGATAATAGCCTGTCCTAATACCACTGACCAGTTGAGACATGTTTTGTCCCTGAACAGTCATCGATGATCCTCTATCACAATTTAATTTGGGTGATTCACAACCTATGAATATAAAAACAAATATTGATTTTTAATAATAAAAAATATTAAAAATTGACTTTTTTGTCGCGTTAAATTATTTAGTTACCTGTTGGCAATAGTGAATTGAGAGGTCTAGTAGGTGACTGACCCGCACTTGCTAATAACTGATTAGGTGCATGGTAACAGAACAAGCGTCTGGTGAGTGTACCACCAGGACCAGTGAGCGAGTTAGGTCGTTCAGGTTTTGAACTACTAGGCTGTTCAGATACATGTTGCTGCTGCTGTTCAAAACTTAATTCTATTGGCTCATTATAGCCTTGCACCGTTTCAGTCTTATTATCTTTGTTCAAGTCTAAACAAAATTAAATTTGATAAATAAAATATTAATAAAAAATTAGTTAATTGAAATCATTTTAATCTTATCTACAAAAGATTTAACGGAGAAAATAATTCATTTTTAAAATTAAAATCTTTAAATAATATACTAATATGTATCTGATATATACCACGATTAAAAATAAATTAAATATATATTTAATAATTGATAATAGCAATTATCTGGGATAAAATATCCAATTACAAAATAAATTTTTAAAGAATAATTTCAAGATATGTAAGCGTCGGAAAATGCATAAATCTAGCAAAAAATTCTTTAAACTAATACTTGAATTACATTTCAATTAATTCAATATAAAAATATTTTTACCTACGTATTTAGTAAAATTATTAATTAACGGCTTTTGTGCTATTAATAAATCTAAACTAGTTTTTAAAAAAAAAATTTTTTTTTTAGATAAAAGCTGATAATGATAAGGTTATGTTTAGTTGGTAAGAAATCTATGGTACATTTTGTGATCATAATTTTAGGAATTAAAAAAAAAATTATTCTTGTACCTTTATAAAGAAATATAAAAGATACAAATTATACTGTAGAAATAAAAATAAATAGTTAAGAAGGTATTTAAAATATTGCCTCCATCTGTGTACTATTACAATTAAAAATATTGTACAAGAGACGGAATTAATATAATTCATTATCATTTATCAGTTTATATAAATAAACATTTCGTGATAGATCATTTAATGGTACGTTTGATGTTGCATGTATAACTGCAACTATAACTGCGCAAATAACGCTAAAATTCTCGGATCAGATGATACAGTCCGTTCCAGATTTTTCATAACATAGGAAGTATTGCAAGACTTTTTTGAATCTATCCCACAGAATAAAGTAATTACTACAAATAAATTGATCATAATTAATACATTTTGTGTGTGTGTATATATATACACATAAATATACACACACGAATACAAATAACAACTTTGATATTACCGATCATTAAATCCTTAATATGCACAAGGCCTACAATATTCTAAAATTAGATAAACGCATTCCATTACATGTCACATAACTTAAACCATTCAGAAATAGTTAAGTAATCTGCAACGGCATGAGTTGCCAAATATACGTATTCTTTGCAAATTATCTATACAAATATCATAGACGTTAACAAATAAATAACATTCATATCCGACCTTATTATAATTCGCAATTAAACATAATTTGCGTAGTTGGAAGAGCTACCACTATTACGTACGTGAAAATTGTTTTATGATCATGTCAATAGTATTACGTTGTTTTCAAAACTAGGTTTTTATCATTTCGTTAAAATATATACCAATTACACAATACAAGCAGTTTTGAGGCCGTTGTATTTTCGTAAAAGTAACGTAAACACGTCAATATACAAAATACTTTATTTTTGAAAAACAAAGGAATTCCGATTAATTTGGAATATTATTTAAAGAATATAAGTCTATAGTGTATACAAAGGTGTACTTATTCATTGATGGTTACAAACTGAATTTATCAACATTCATTAATGATTATTTCTATATTAATATGACTAATGAAATTTATAAACAATTCTGAGAATAAGATCCGATTAAAAATATTTCAAACTGATCGACAAATAAACGATAATTTTGAGTTTAAGAAATTATAATTCGTTTAAAAGACATATATATATATATATATATATATATATATTAATAGATTACCTTGGTGTACACATTTATGCTTATTTATTTATTTTTTGAATTCAATGGTAGGACAATTAATATATTTATATATATATATATATAAATAAATTTAAAATTGTATATTTGTTATAATTACATACAATGGTGCAATTTAAAATAGCTGTCGTAGCTAAAATATACTATAGTATTATGCCAAATTATATAGTTAATTCAATTTAAGTAAAATGCTAAAAATTACATAATAAATATAAAAACAACTTATTCTAAATTTACTCTACGTCAAAATAAAAATAGCTTATTTATTAATTGTTTATTATTGCTTATAATATTATTATATCAATATATATATATATATATATATATAATACGAATATTGTAATACATTATATTTGCGTAAAAAAGTAAATCATCAAATTAACCAAAAATTAATTTTGCTGCAAAATCAATAGACATTAAGATATCAATAGTTTTTTTTTAATTTTAAAAATTATCGAAGAAAAAGTAACACGAGAATTATTGACGTGAGATCAAATCTTATGAATATGTACAATTAGAGTAAAAACCTTATATATTTGAGAGGGAAATGAGAAGAAAATGTTTATTACTCTCCATTAATTCGTTATCAGAATTTATTATTTCTACACTTAGATTTTGGTAGAGCATTCAAAAGTAATTTATTTTTGGTTTTACAAATGTAAGCCACAGATCTGTCTTGTATATTTTTTGAAGAAATAATAAATATTCTAAAATCAAATTATAATTCTTATATATATATAACAACTAAGTTGATCGGTTTTATAGATTTTCAATTAAATACTTAATTGCTGTCTACTATTTAACATGCCAATCGATGGTCAAAATAAAAGTTTTCAATATTTATACAAATGTATATGCGTACGTATTACCAATATTCAATTTCAAAAGTAATAAGAATCCAAAAATTATTTTTACGATTGATTAAATTCCTTAGTAATATAATTATTGACCATTTTTTGTCTATAATAATTAACTAATTATAAATATTATTATGTAGATGTGGGTATTAGTAATAATATATAAAATGTTTAAATCTATCTCGTATAACAGAAATATGCACATTATATAACGGAGCTTATAATTCGAAGAACTTACCTCAATTGCATATATTTTGCACGTTTTGTCATTATATATATATACATACATACATACATACATACACGTTTGACAAATTTCCAAATATAAAATATTTGGATAATTATGGGTAAAAAATATGTTTATGAATGGTGGGATATTACGCGTTTATAATAACCAATTAATCTATATAAATTATGCTCATAGATTATAATTTGTGAAGTGGTGATCAATTAGAATATACGTTAATCGTAGTTGTAACCATCGGAGAAAATACCTGTGGGTGGTCGTTACAAGTATTTCGTTTTTATAATTATTATTTACGGTAAATTTGTTTATGAACATTAGTGGTTAGTTTTTCAATCAAATGATAAAAAATGGCGGTTAAGCTAATCTTTATAAATGTTACGCGATTATAAAATAAATAGAAAGGTCGAAAATTTCGTGAAATAATTCTTTCAACTTTATACGTAATCGGTATGTGTATATCACAAATTCATCACAAACACACTAGAAAAATCCTAAAAATACCTCCTAACCGATACCTGTGATTTTCTGGATAAGCATCGTCGACCGAGCGACGATGGCGTGCAGAGGCGGCAATGACGTCGACGGTGGACGTTTCTTGTCTGTTACCGCGGTCCCATACCTGTCCAATGGAAAACCCGTCCGGGTTCGGGGTCTAAACGCCGCGTTGTCGTTTTTGTTTATCGCGGTGATCATTTTATTTATTTTTTTTTAGTTACGATTTATACGATACGATTTTTTATTATTAATTATAATAACTACTACCACTACTGTGTAATACATATGGGCAAATACATAAAATATTATCGCATCAACTCAAAAAGAAAGAAACAACACACATACAAATATGATTGGTTTGTGGTTGTTCTTTACGTAAGTACTCACGCACAGACCGACTACAAAAGACTACTTAATGTTGTTATTGACTAACATTTTTTCGCGCACGCGAATTGCGTATGGCCATGTGTGCGAAGAAATTTTAGCGCCGCGAATCGCCCACACATTAAACATACCCGTTGGCGTTGTAGGCACCTATGGAAATTGCCACGTAATTCTGTCCCCACCACATGAACATGGCCAATTTTCCATGCCACTATTATAGTATATATATAATAATAATACGCGTGCCGACACACGCTTCCGACTTAGGAAAATATTGTTATTTTGTTATTTATCGCTACCGATGGTCAGTTACGATTATGCCAACACAGTACTATTAAGTAAAAGTCCAGTAGAGCGCTTTTATTTTTCTAAGAGTTTACGATAAAACAAAAAATCGATTTCATTTCCTTCCATATCGGCCAAAAAATAGTCCACTGCTCTATTGCATAACTGTTCTCGTTCACAAAAATTGTTTATTTTTGTCAGAAAATACGAGAGAATAAAAACTATAAATGCGATTTTCTTTTATCCAGTTTTAAATAAAATTATTACTGGAAATATTAAGGTTTTTAAAGACAATTTATAACATAATAATGCGCAGTGATATAATTCAATAAACAGTAAACCGTGGACTTCAAGGTTTATTTATATAATATTTATGTTATTCAAACGTTGCTGTGGTTACAATACACGTCTGTGTTGATCTTGTTATACCATATCATTAATATTTAACGAAAAAAATAGTCATAGGTATGATAAATCAATGACAACGTACACATTTCCCCCACCTCCCTCACAAAAATAAAAAAACGATCTCCTTAAATAGTTCAAGCATATAAATTGACTAAAAAATTCGGATTATGTTTCACTCATTTCAAAAATGGTTTACATTTACTATATACAACTTATTTTTATTTGAAATCATGTATTAATTCCACTAGATAATGTAATTTTTGAAATGGTATTTTTTTTTCATTTTAAAAATGGAATACAGGAGGAATAATTATACTTTCAACTACATAGTCATACAACTTAAATTTAAGATATTCAATATTTATTTCTTCTTATAATTTTATAAAATGTAAAGATAAAATCCTCTTATAAAGGCTTTCCGTGACAAGAAGCACGCATACGCAAATCCTCAGTTACACCTCTGTGAAACATGTTAGTAGTGCTATGTTAGGTTAGTTTGATAGAATTTAAATCTTAAATTTTAGTGATTCCATCAAACTCGTTATTTAGAAAGACTGAATAACTTATTTATTAATTTAAACAGGCCGTACTTTTTTTTACAAAACTACAATTTTAGTTTATGGTTGATGAGTTAACACTACAGATAAATCACAAAATCTAGATTCATCTAATGTTTTATCAGCATCATCCTTTGACACTTATCATAAATCAAAAATAATCGAATCGCATTCGGACTCATTTTATATCTATGTCAAATCAAATAACAATTATAAAAATGTTTTTAAGAAAACGATTTTAATTTTTAACGTTCGGAAAAATAATTTCACGAGATATTTTGGATGGTGAGCATATGACCCCTTTAACTACTCTGCTGTTAATACGTATTATATATATATAGAAAAATAAACGGCGTAATAAAATAAAATATAGATTCTATAATATTTCGCCTTCCATCGCCAATGGATGAATGGTCACTGATCGTGGTGACGCATAAATTGATTAATCGGCGGCACACGACTACGACGGAATTTCTAAAAATAAACAACAAGTGCCAATTTATATTATTCGCATCGCATACCTTGCCATGTCGTCATAGTTGTAGATTAGACCAAAACTCAAAATGCTAAAAACAACTGGGTTCGCGTGTGTATTTTGAATGTACTATGTGAAGAACAAGTTACGCACGTTTATGTTAATAAGTTCTCATAAACACATAGTTTTAAGTTATAAGTAATAATGTATACAGAGTGATCGTTTTATAATTGTAGCACCATTTCTGAACGTAGGTTTAATTTTTCAAATTTCTTTAATGAACATTTTTACACATATAATTTTACTTGTTAACCAAATGTATGTATAACCCTTTAACTGTTTATACGTGATATACCAAATAAAATTATTTTAACGACGCGTATTCCATATACATATTATTTAATGTACACCCACCCATAGGTCTCAATTTGGAGATATTCCTGATATTTCATTTTTCATACTGGCTATACTAATAATTTAAAAGTAATGGGGCGATACCAAATTAGATTATTATATAATATAAATTATCATTTAAAAATATACATCACTTAAAATGTAAAGGTAAGGATTAAGATATTTATTATAACAGATAATAAAGCTGTATTTACATAAATATTTTCTATAAATAACATTTTAAAATTATTTATACTTTCAAAATATATTGTTTAATCAAAGAATAAAATGAACTTCTGTATAAATATCTAAATACTGTGAAGAATTATGCGTTGACGAATATGTCATTGTTGTATATTTAACACGTCGCTTGTGTATAAAACAAGGTAATCACAAATTAAATAAGTCGAGTAATTTAAATAGAATTTTGAATAAATGTAAATTATAAATAAACATTGAAATTACTCATTGTGTATGTATTAAAATATACAAAATAGTAATATAAACAGAGCGTTTAATACTTCAGCAAAAAGTTCTTAAATATTTTTATGACTTTTAGGTATTGATGTACTTTATTGGTCGTACAAATTTACGTAAGTCTGTATTGTGAATAATTCAAGTAATAATAAACACATAACTTTATTTATAGATTATGAACTGAAAGTGGTCTTGTGATTTATAATTACTTTTATAACGCATTTAAGTAAAGTAAAAGTTCTTTAAGTTTCTAAAATGTTATAACATTTATACTTTATACCTTGTACAAGTTTTTAAAAAATATATGAAATATATACATGTTAAGAAAATAATTACATTTAAATGAATTTTACTATATATACATAAACACACATTTATACACGCGTTTTAAATTGAAATAGGAAATGTAAAAATACAATAATATACATAATATAGAAATTTAAAGATAAGGTCTTGCCAAGGTCATTGCTATTAGATTTAAAACCTCATCCATTAAATAAATCAACGATGGTACATTACACAAAACTAACATCAAAATTGATCAAGCATATAATTTAAAATAATAAAAAAACGTTGAGGATAATTATTCAAATAAATTTTTTACATACAAAATTTTACAAATTTAAAGAATAATATTACATAATTAAACTTCTACATCTCGATACTAAATACTTTTGAAATAAAATAAGAAAATGTAAGTCATAGGTATGGTGTGAACCAAATAGGAATAGATGATTAGTGACCTATTTTTCAGTAATTAAAAACGTTAATAGAAGTTATATATATATATAAATTGGTGGAAATATTTACGGATAAAACAATTTTTAAAATAATGAATTTTCGTCAAGGGTGTACTAACAAGGAGGGAGTGATGGTGGGAATAACACATCTCCCGAAATTTTTTTGGAAAAATTAATTTCTTACGAGACATATATTTTTGTTCAATAATGAAAAACTAAAATATTTTTAAACTTCAATACACATTATACTATAACGTATTCATTAAAAATGAATAATATATTTAAGTTTGTGTCCTGTTTCGTAAGGGTCATCCAATTTATTTATTTAAAAATTAAACCCGCCCTCCCAAAATTTAAGTCTAAGTACGCCACTGATTTTCGTTATTAGTTTCATAAAATAAATGAGGACCTTGTAACTTAACTTTTATTTTGCACAATAAGTTTTTGGATGTTAATTGTAAGTAATAGTTTTCATTACCTTAATTTACAAACCTAATTAATGAATCACCCAAAATAAAATAAGAATAAAGTTTTAATAAAAAATATTAAATATATTTACATAAAAAAGATATATAATTTTATAATAATTTTATGTTGAAAAATATATTTTTATATCCATTTATAATACAATTAAATGTTTTATTTACACTTATTACTTTTTGTTTGCCAATTATAGAAAGTGTATTTTAATTAACATGAAAGTAATATTTTCATTCCGATTTATAGGTATATTTTATGACACAGGTTATCAAAAAACTGTGTACATTTACTTTAACTATTCAAGCTTTCGTGATTTTAATGCATAAATGAACATATTTAAATACGTGCTATGCGAGACAATATTGTTAAAAATCTATATAAAATTTTATTATTTCTTATTAACATAGAAACGTTAGTTTTTATACCATAATTAGAATGCAAATATTATTGTTCATATTATATAAGGTATTGTAATTTATTCAATTAATACATTTAAAAAGGAAAATATTTTCAAATAATTATTAGTATTAACTTTCTATGCAGTATTTATTTATTATTACCAGCTTTTAAAATATAATAAATATGGTATTCATTAACAGAAAATAGATTATATTAAGTGATTAACATAACAAAGAAATTAATATTTTATTTATGATTTGATCTATGATTTCAGGACATCAAAAATAACAAGACAAAAACATTATTTTTAATATCTAAGTGTAGAAAAAGTACTTTTTTTAATTACACGGTATACATACAGCAACAATTATTGTCAATTTATGTAATTAATATTATCATTCAATACATAAATATAATAAATTTTACATTTCATATAATCAAAAATTTAAAAAAATGGTTGTAACTTTACACTAAACTATATATTAGATTAAAAGTTAATGTAAGATGTAACTATTCTATGAAATTTAAAAATAAAATTTATCCACAAATATTAATTCTATTTTTAGATTTTGTGAAACAAAAGTATTGTCTTTGTTTTTTTATTGTCATCAAATACTTTTTTAGGTAGATAAGAAATTGCATTGATATTTATATACTTTATTTTCCTTTAGGAAATTGTATCTAATTGGTACTTAATTTGACACATTTTTCATTTTCTCAATAGTTTAGTTAAGCATATAAAAAAATTAGAGTAAAATTACAAAAAAATGATAAAATTGTCAACATATCTCCGTTGTAAATATATATATTATTGAAATTCAGATTTAAAAAAGTAAAACCTTAAAAATATATGTTGATAGTATTTAAAAAAAAATTTTCAAAATGTTTTTAATGTGTAAACTTTAAATTTAAAAAAATAACTAATTTATTTAGAATGATTTTTCAAATACAATGTTTTACCACTAATTTCAAATCAAAAATAAATCAAATAAGACCCAATGTGATCTACTCAAACCAACATCTATAGCAATCATATAATACCTTTTTTAAATTCAAATTCTACATATTTTTAATACTTTTTATGTTTATGTTAAAATTAATTTTTAAAATAAATAATATTTTTTAAAATGTCATTTTATTTTAGAAATAATTTTTCCAAATTTTTTGTTTAAAAAGAATTTAAATATTTTTGTTTTATAAAATTTTAATTGTACAAAATATTAATAAAGTATTTCAGAAAAAATACAATTAATAATATTTGATCAATGTTTTCATATATGTAACATACCTCTGTGAAAACAAGAACATTTCATTATATATCCCATCATTGGTCGTTTTTAGGGATGGTTCGATTAGGTAACATAAATAATTTTCCTTTAAAGTATTATAGCAGTGACGATGATTTTTCATTAAAAATAAACGGATAATGCAGTTTGTATTTGTTCAAAGTTGACCTTTGAAAATCGTCTTGTAGTAGATATTGTCAAAAGCTCATAAAAAATAAATTAACTCGCAACGAACCGACACGGCGGGTCACGACACATGAAGTTTAAAAACCTCACTACCGTTGCCGTGGATATACAATTTGAGGGCCCCCATGGCACAGTTGAGAATGCACGACATAACATTACTCTTTCCTGTGTGTAATAATTCATTTCCGCTTTACCTAAAAATCCAATCAGGGCAGCCAACTCAATGTCTACTGTGAAATTATAATAGGCGGGAAAGTTCTAAATATACTTAATTGCAGGTAAATTTCCAATTTTTAATTTATTTTTAAATATTGTGACATTTAAATTATAGTATCTTTTTCTTCCTAGCCTTAATTCTAGCTATTTGGGTCGGCCAATTAAAAATAGAATATAATTATACAAATTTCAAAATAAATAATTGGTTTAAATAAAATTATTTTCAACTTAATATGGTAACTACAAATTGTGGACATTTAACAATATAAACTAAATCAAAAAAACATTTTTAATAACAGGTAACCTATAGTTATATATTATTAATTTCCCAAATAAACGATTGTAATTTGATAAATTAAAATACATCTAATTTTTTAAAGGGAAATAAATTATATATATTGAAATGTGTAATAAAAATTGAATTTCATAATAGTTATTTCTTAAATTTTTATTTTAGTAAACAATATTCATTTATTGTTTTATTAATACTAAAATAATGATTTATTTGGTCTTGCAATGAAGTATTGATATCTAATGATAGTTTTTTTTAAACTAAATAATTTGTATATTAATTATGCATATATATATATATAAATTATGCATATATAATATATATATATTAATTATAAATATTATGTTTAAGAATTGTTTTTTGTTAGATCTTTTAGCACAAAAGCATCCCTTAATATTATCCATTAACAATAATGTTAACCTTATACAGATACACACACACAAATTAACAAAGAATATTTATATAATGTAATATATTTTTTATGTAATCTAATATTGGAGAAATAAATTTCAACTGAAACCTACTTATGTAAATTAATTTAGGGTAATTTGAATCATTACAAAAGAATAAAATTGAATATACTGCAGTTTTATTAAGGATATATGAATACTGTACAAGAGATTCCAATATATGTTTTATAGTGTCTAATTACATAAAACAATGCATTTGGAATTAAATAGGGATATGTATTTTAATGGCTTCGATTTTTTATCGTAGCAACATTATACTAATTTGATATATGTAATATGAATAAAAATATTTTATTTAAGGGAAAATTGTATTAAAAATGAATTAAATAATTGGATTTTAAAAAGTTTTTTAAAACATCAATATTTGTTATCTTTATACAAAATCAATAAGACGGAAATATGTTTTCAAATTCTATTTTAACTTCACAAAAATAACTGTATTTTAAAGGTTTTTTTAAAGTAATTGAAATAATATAATATATTTGAATTTCAAATTTAATTAAAACTAACAAATACTAGAAATGAATTATAACGCTTTGACAAAATTCAAATTGTTAATATTCTTCATGAACATAAATCTAATTTTACCTACAAAGTTTATCTACAATAATTTAACTGTACTTTATTATTTAACTTATTATTAATTTATATACTTTATAATTTTTACTTACCACTCATAAATTGATTAGAGTATCTATTTTGTTGCTGCTGAAAGAGCATCGATGAACCAATAGTAGGAGTGACAGTAACACAAGTAGTTGTTCCACTTGATGTTTGATTTAGTTGGGTTGAGTTATCTAATAAAAATATTTAAAAGTATTTAATAAGTTATAATAAATATATACACAAATACACCAGTTTATGAAGAATTTAATCTATTTATTTACGATTGAAAGAAATTAGTAATTAATAAAAATTATTAGTTATATTAGTATATAACTAATAATTAGTAGTATATATAGAAATAAGATATTTTGTGGTTGGTGATATTGTTATAAATAATATTTTTAAGGGTTTAGAATGAATAAATATGAAATACAAGAATTTTTACTGAAACAAATTGATCATGTTTAATAATATATTATTTTTATAAGAGAATTATCTCTCTTTATTAGAAATAATTTAAAACAACTGTTAGGTGTTAAAAAATATAAGAATATATACTAATTATTTATAGATACAAATATTAATAGTAAAATTAATTATCAATAATCATACCAGACATAATTTAAATAACTAATGTATTATATTTACATATAACAGTATTTATTTTCCTAACATATATATATATATATATATATTACACTCGTACCAGTTTCAGAGATCGTATGAGTTTGTGCCATTGGGCTATCTAAAAACAGAATTCCTTTCTGGATTAATTCATCTCGATTTGCTCGCACCGAGATCTTTCTTTCCAAATCTATTAAATTCAATATATAAAAACATTTTAGTACTTAATTTATTATTATTTAATTTAAACTAAAATAATTACTCCTAGACGCTGTTTCAAATTTTTCAGATTTCTTTTTCCGTTTCCATTTCCATGGTTTGAAAAGTTTACCTAATGCAGAAAACTTGCTTGGTTGTTTTCGATCTAATTGTAATGGACTGGTACGTGTTCCTGACCCTAAGCTATTAGTTCGAAGTGCTGTACCATTTTGCTTTTTAGCTAAAAAATATTATATATTATAAAACTACCAAAAATTGAATTATAAATAACGTGTAAACAGGAAATTAAAAAATTTGGTACGAGTTAAAAACAGTTTAAAACAAAACTACATAATACTAGATACTAAAAAATATCTCAGGTTATATAATTCAATTATAAATGTGTTTTTATATTTCACTTATATACAAACAGTATTGCAAATTTATTAAGAGCATACCTAGTTAATTTCTATTCAACAAACATTTCATAACCAATACTAGTCATATACAAATTGCATAGATATATCATTTGTTAATTTTTTAACCAATTACAAATATTACCTAATAAATTTTAAAATTTAAACTTGTACTATATTTTAATAACCGACATATGTACATGTTTTATTTTTTTTTTAGTACATTATTATAGGTGTCTATAACTACAATGATGATGTATACAACATATTAGTAGGTATTACAATAGCATACCATAGCTTATTTTAAAATGTAATACCTTGCAAGATCGCATAGGTAACACAACAATAGAATGACCAAATTATTTTTTTCTACAGTAATTTACCGTTACAATATAAAAAAAATGTCCAAAAGTATTTAGAGAATGTGTATCTATCATAAAACTATTTTATACCAACCAACTCTAATATTAATATAAAATAATCTTCATTATATATAAATTAAAATATAATAATAATTAACATTATGTAAATATAATTGGTGTATTATTATAATTTAATGTGCATTTTACATGAAATAATTAATCAAATATTTATTATCAGTTAATATAATTGATGTATAGTATTCGTGTAAAAAAATATACAATGATATATATAAAGGCATTCTGATAAATAACGTCTTTACTTCTCTAAAGAAAGATGAACAAAAGAAACACATTAAAAAATAAAAAAAATATTTTTCTAATTTAATAAATTATTTTTGAACATAATCTATGTTTACTGATATACTTTTTTTAAATAGATAAATCACACGTATAACATTTATATAACTTCTTATTTTCAACTCACCACCAAGTTAAAACTATAAATAACTTTTTTTCTATTAGAATCAAATCTAGTTCCTACAATAAATTCTTTTAACTAAAGAACATTATAGAAATTACTTGGAGTTAGACTCGGACTATAGTGCAACTATAGTACATCTATGAATCAATTTTATCAATTTTTAATTAATTATTTTGTTTTTTTTTGCTATAATGAGGTTTTACATTATCACGATAATAAGACAAATGACAACTATGATTCATCGAATATGTATATATTTAGTTTCTGGAGTATGTTATAATAAGTTACTTTATTAATAGCTGTGAACTTTTTAAAAAAATTTAGTATATAACACACAAGTCCTTCGGTATCTCAAAATATAGTAAGTGTAACCTTCCCTATAAATGAATAGCAAATGATGTTCTTTTACTTCAAGATCATAATGATGAATCCAATGAAAATTTTTCTAAGAAAACTATGATATTCATCATCAATATGTTAATTTTCTGTGATAAACCTAATAACAGAAGATTCTATCTAATAAAATGATAAAATTTTCTATATTTATTTTATAGGGCACACAAAAATAACAAAAATGAAAATACATATGCTAAATTGTAAGTAAACTGTCCATTTTACAATAGTATATCATATGCATACATTTATACTTTTATTGATTATAAAATATATAATAAATAAACAAATAAACATATTTGTTATTGATTTCCCAATATTAAAAAAAAATTTTATTATTAAATTTATATTATCTATGAATTACTTAGTTATTTCTAAAAAATATATTCAGCAAATAGCTTAGATTAGTTCAATTCAAAGACAAAGAAATGAAACAAGATTGACCTAATATAATAATAAACTAATTATTTTATACTTTTTATTAATTAATCACTCATTTTTAGGTGTAATTGGTAAGATATGAATAAAAAGATTCCTGATAAGATAGATAGGATACCTATCTATCTACATATCAAAAATAAATTCATATATCTTTTAATAAATATAATTAATATCATTTGTATTATCCGCTATTAATAATACAATAATATAGATATAATAATGTATATATAATACTATAACGAAACACGATTTATACATTATTTACATTCAATAAAGTTTATATTAAGTTTACAATTATAAAGCGAGCAATTCAATATTTACACAATACTTTTAATATAACAAAACTTAATAAGACAAATTATTATATTTTTATCACTGTAACTTATTTCTGAACCACTAAATAACACACACACACACACACACACACACACATATATATATATATATATATATATATTTAATACACTAATAGACTCGAATAACTATAGAAATATTTCTATAAAAATTGATACTATGTGTATAGTTATAATTTTGTCCAAAAATAGAAATACAAGATTATAAATTAATGACATTGAATATAAATAAAATTATTGTTTTAACTAGACGCAATTCATTAATTTTTAGAATAAAATAAAAAATTTAAAAAAATACGTATTTAAATATTGTATAGATAGGTAAATATTTAAATATTTCTTACCAATTATAAACTTGCCAGTGGTAGGTGATGTAGGGGTAGTAGCTGTACCACTTGTATGCAAAAAATCAGTTAGCGACAAGGAGGATGCAATTATTTGTCTTTTTTCTTCAAAATTCAAATAATCCATACTATTACTCCGAGGCTGTTGTTCATGTAAGTTGTTCTGTTGGCCATTGGAATCTATTGTATCTGATGATGGCTTAGGTGCTTTCTCACCATTTGCGGGCAAACACCCGCTGGACAAACGTACTGACATATCACTTTACCAAAACATACTAACTAAATTCACAACTGCCTTGACATTACATTTATTATAATTAAATCGACTTAAGAAGTACGAGTACAAAAACAAAACGAATTAAACAGAATTACAGTAAAAATAATAATAATAATAAACAAAACAAATACTCTAATATTTAACAAATTAAACACGTCTTGGGAAGCACTTTAGTTGTTATACGGAGGACTATGCGAATGAGTCCGTCTAATAGATCAGGATGGCACCAAGTTCCATTGACGTTTTCCGATACTAATATTGACGGCGACCAGTGTCCGATGTCTGGCTATGCCGTTTGCAATTATTGAAATCATTATAAATGGAGGCTTGTAAACGACATTTATAGAGAAAAAAATTAAATTATAATACCAACGATACACGTAAGACACTCGGGACGCTCGAACAATCGTTGCGAGACCGTCGTACCCGAGTGTTCCTGTCACGAAAAACCACAACAGTTTGGCGCACAAGGAAGACCGAAACACTTAATTGTATTTATTTATTTATTATTATGTGATGAAAAATCAACGGGTTGATCAGTGGGAGGGGGTGTATTGGAATTTCGGAATTTTCCATAGATAAAGAGATTAAACCGATCGTAGAAGAGTACGTAAAATATTGGTGGGAGTAAAAACAAGGTGGGTACACAGTGCTGACATATGTACGAAATCTTCGAACATATTGTTATTATGTCACCATTATTACCGTTTCGGTGTCTAAATTGGTTTCTTATGCTTGCTCGTTACCAGTATTCGGTTATTAGGCCTGTTCTTAATAATTAGAAGTCGGTATTCTTAATGTCTCGTCAATAATTATCTTCGATTCGGAAGTCTATGATAATTGTCGTACCACAGTTGAACACATTAATCATACATCGTGCACAGTGGTAGATGATATAAGCTCCAAGTTTTAATAATATCTTATACTATCAGTTAAAAATTATTTTTTATTATACTCAAACGTTGTAGGATAGTAAAATATACAGTAATGAATAAAACGGTTTATTGAAATGTCAATTCTTGAGTAACTTGACTACAATGTATTCATACTGGAAATTGTAACGATACAATCAGTTTTCAAATAAACGGCAAAATATACAATATAAAAACAGTAAAATAGTTGGGTTTTGAAAATAAAAAAAATTCAAAACTCAAACGAATACATTTTATTAAATTAAATATTTTAATACTCAATCCGTTTGTCACTCTCACCAATGATCTACCATAATTCATATTTGTAAACAATTTTACTATAAGAGGTCGAGTTGCTAATAATGTTGAGTTAATTATTTTGTATGTTATATCTGACGACTTGTATATAGAAATATTAACAGCCATAACAACGGGAACGTCTTTGTTAATTCAGTCACAGCGTGTCATATCCGTGTGACGTTCATTGACTGTGTTATAACAATAAATATATGTGTGAATCTACTATACATAAATTTTTATGTTTGACTGAACGAATAAAAAAAGCAGAGAACGTCGATAATGGTGAACCATAGTATTATTAAGTAAATAACGTGCCGTCGGTAAACAGCGGCATATTTTTAGATTTTAAACATAGTAGAAAATATGAGCCATATATCTACAGCCTATTCTACAATGAACTGATCTCACATAACAATGATTGCTTGGTATATTAAAGGTCGAATATTTTTTACTTGGGGTATAAAAATTAATTGTTATCAAATGAGTGATGGCATCTATTGTTTAAACTCAATTACTGATAACATTTTAAATGTATAACATCCCATTTTAAGGTATCAAATTATGTTCCTGAATTATATGCTCAAAAACTATTAAATAGTTTATTTTTATGGATAAACAATTATATAATTTAAGATTTCTCTGTAAATTAAAAGTAAATTATGAAAAATTGTCAAAAATTTAATATCTATAATTAACAAATAAAAGCTAAATCTTAGATATTACTACTATATACTTTTTAATATTTTTTTTACCTCATATATAGCTTAATTAGTAATATGCTGCTTACACAAGCCTATATAAACAAGCTTATATAAAGTATAACTTCTACATAATGGAATTTTTATAAAAACCATCTCTCTTCAATATAATAATAGTTTACTATAGCTATAGAGTACATCCTTATGACTTAATAATGTATTAGAACTTAATAGGATATAGGATTCAATATATTTTTAAATAAGTTGTAATTGCTTTAAATAAATTATTTAATAAATAAAAGAGTAACATTTGTGTTTGAAAATTAATATTCTATGAAGTACAATTAGTTATCACAACTTACAGATTTATTAATATGCCTTTTATGTAAAATAAGTAATACATTTATTATCATAAATAATTATTAATTTTTATAATGTATTATTAGTAATAAATGTTACCATTATGTGAATAATAAAAATAATTTTTTCATTTTATTGTACATAATAAAACACAATGGATCCATGAAAATACAATTTTAATTCTCAAAAACATGATTTAAAACATTTTTTATTATATTTTTAAGAAATTGAGACTAAATTTTATAAAAAATTACCATTATGATAATAGCAGACCAATTATAAATTATAATTAATTTTAATTGAATAAATAAATACTAAACATATAAAATTTAATAAATGTTTATTTAAATATAGTATCTTAACTAAAATATTGAAATTTATTTGAATTTTTAAATATTATTCAAATTTAATTCCTTGAGCTAATGTCAATCCAGATCCATGATTAATTGTAATAGTTGACCTCCTCATATACTGTTTCCAAGAGTCTGAACCAGACTCCCGTCCTCCTCCAGTATGTTTTTCTCCACCAAACGCACCACCTATCTCTGCTCCATTTGTTGGTATATTAACATTGACAATACCACAATCTGATCCTTTATGTCCAATCCACTAAATAAACATTTTACTACAATTAATAAAATAAGCCGATAAATTATAGATAAAAAATATTTGATTAATTTTAGGGCAAATTAAAAACTGGTTTTAGTAGTTATTCTTAAACATTAAAATTATTTAAAAAGTAATTTTTACATAAAAAAAGTTGTTTTATAAAAACAGATATAAATATTTATGGTTTATAATATTGAAAGTATTATTGTGTAATTTAAAATTAATATTAGAAATAACAAATTAAATATTTAGTTTTTAGTATTCATAACATTTTTAATAGTTGTTTTTAGGCGTTTTTATTACACATACTTTAAATACAGTTCCAATGTCATTAGTGAAAATACTAGATGATAATCCTTGATCTACACTATTATTCCATGTTATAGCTTCTTCTAAAGTATCATATTTTAATACATAAACAATAGGAGCAAATGTTTCACGACGTACTACATGCGAATCATACTTTAAACCGGATATAATAGTAGGTTCCACAAAATAACCAGGTTTATCTAAAACCTGCAAAGTATAAAATGGCATTTATTTAATTTGTTTAAATTACACGCATTATAATAAAAGTATCAATTAGTGTAAGGGATTACCTTTCCTCCAAACTCAACTTGCCCTCCTGCTTCTATAGCATCCAATATTGTTTGTTTAAAGTTTTCAACAGCTTTTAATGAATGCATGGGACCATAAAGAGTGGTTTCATCAAGCGGATCTCCTAATCTTTTTAATACATTAGAATAAGACTTGACTAGGTTTACCAAAACTGTATTATAAATTGATTTATGCAAAATCAATCTTCTAGTAGTAGTACATCTTTGACCAGCAGTACCACAGCATGCAAATACTACAGATTGTGACACCATTTCAAGATTAGCGTCAGGTGTAACAATAATAGCATTATTACCACCTAGTTCCAATAATACCCGACCAAAACGTTTTTGTACTTCCACACCAACCTGAGTATATGAATAAATATATTCTTAATAATTAATAATTATAATCAATCCAATTTATATAAAATGAAAACAAACACTGACTCTTTGGCCAACTAAACTGCTTCCAGTAAAAGAGACTAAGTTTACTCGTTTGTCATTAACCATTAATGCTCCAATATCAACATCACCTGTACATAATGACAAAATAGCTCCAGGAATATTATTTTTTTCTAAAACAGATGTTATTATTTTTGTAGTGGCTACTGAAGTGAGAGAAGTAGTAGGCGCTCCTTTCCAAACTACTGCATTTCCACAAACCTATTTTTAGAATGTAAAATTTAGAATAAAATAAAAAAATGTTACTAATTTTGAAAATAACCATGGATAAAGCACTATTCCAACCAAAAACTGCAACAGGGAAATTAAATGCACTAATTATTCCTATTAGTCCCAAAGGATTCCACTGTTCAAGCATAATATGATTTGGTCTTTCAGATGGAAATATTGAACCATTAAACATTCTTGATAAACCAACTGCATAATCACAAATATCAATGTATTCTTGTACTTCTCCTATACCTTCACCCAAAATTTTACCTAAAATAAGAACTAATTATGCTAAACATTTCTATAGAAAGTTACTAGAATTAGTTTTACAAGTTTACCCATTTCTAATGATACCAGTTTTCCAAGTGGTTCTAATTTTGCTCTTAATGCACAGCCAATTTGCCTAACAATTTCTCCTCGTTTTGGTGCAGGTATATCAGACCAATATTTCCATGCATCAAGAGCATTAGACACACATCTGTTATAATCTTCTTCATTACCATTACGTACTGTAGCAATTGGTTGACCATTTGCTGGACAAAATGACGTAGTAATCTAATGAATAACTTACATAATTTTAAGTAATTCTTGAATACATAACTTATACTAACATTTCCATTTGCATCCCATTTTCCATCATATACACCAGTATTTTCTTCATTTAAACCAAGTTCTTTAAGGTATGAATATTTATTATCATTTATCAAAAAACTAATATTTTTTCTAACACTAAAATGGTTATATGTAAAATTCTTTAAATATTTTAAAGAGTTTAAATAATACATAATATCTTAAATTATTATAATTTTATGTATATTGTTAAATGTTTTTTATTTTATTAACAATGTACAAGTGATTAAAAACTGCCGTATTGTATTTATTATATATAACTGCTTATGACCTCAACTTGTTACATTGATAATTATTTATCTTATCAAAAATAAATAAATAAAAAAATATCTAATTAACCTTTGTTATGTAGAACATCGTTTATTAAAATAAAATATTAGTAATAATTGATGATAAATATATATATATATATATATATACATAGATAGATATAACAGCTTATTGTTTGTTATTGACTTTTACAAAACTTGCAGTGTTAGAAAAATACCTAGCAGAATTAATGCCAGAATTTTTACTTTCAGCAGCTTGTGGATTTACTATTTCCAATCCCTAAAATCATATTTAAATAATAATTAAGATAGGTAATATTAATTTTATTTTAAATATATTTTACTTGAAGAGGTGTGAAGGCTACACTTGATGCTGTGCCAGATACTTGTTTTTTTACTGAAGTAGCACCTCCCCATGCTTGCTGTTTTTGTAAATTTTTTTGCAGTGTCTTTGATATTCGCACTTTAGTTTTTTCATCAACTTGAGCATGACGAATTCTACCAGTTCTTGACTTTCCAATAGTTCCTCTAGTATAGCCTAAATCTTCTTGATATGCATCATCTTCGATCTAAATTTAAATTATATTAAATTAATTAAATTTCATATTATCTATAAATGTATATTTACATCAGCGAAATTCATTCTGTTAGCTTGTTTACGTAGCTCTGTGACAGCATAACGTTCTTTCATTTTACGAACTCTCTTTCCACCTCGTTTTTTTCGACCAGGATCAATCGGTTTAGGTAAAGGTTTAACAAATTTAACTGGTGGTGGTTCCTACAAATTACAAAAATGAAGTTATTTTTATTTGAAATAAATAAAAATTATATTTTAATAACCGTTAATTTATCCAATTTCTTTTCAATATCTTCTTTTAATGTCATTCCTATATGACCATCAATACTTTCATGTGCTGCATCAACTCTTGCAGCTAATGTACTTTTGGTGGCAACAAGCCTGGCTGCTTTCCTACGCAAATCCTAAAAAAGAAACATAAGTTTGATCACAATATGTAAGGAAACTTAAGTTATTTTTTCATACTGGTGGATTATTTTGTACTAAAGAACAGTGGAAAATAAAACCAGTGTGAGGCATTGCATTGGCTTGTGAAAACCCAGATAATAATTTTTTTTGGGAACCTAATAATAAAACATTACACGCTGGCATTTTTGATAAATTTGTTAATCCTCCTGCTACTCCTAAATTGGAAAAAATATAAATAATTAAAACCCTTTCTTGTTTTAAAGAATAAAAACCATTTAAAAATTACCCATAATTTTTGCAGCTGTTGATGCACCAACAATAATTGATAGATTAGGTGCTATGAAAGTCATTCTGCTTTCAACATATTCGTAAACTTTCATTTTTAATTTATTAAGATCAATAGCCATATCACAAGCATCACAAACTTCAAAAAGTTCATTGTCATTTAATAATTGTCTAAAAATAAATACAAATTGATTTAATATTGAATGATATTTAGAAGAATATAACTTAAAAATGAAGGTAAAACAAACAAATTATTTTACCCCTGTGTAGTTGATGCAGTAACAGAAACAACCATAATAGTAGCTTGAGTAAGAAATGTTTGAAGTACTTCATTATTTTTTGATTGTTCAAGAGTATTACCAAGTTCTTTGACTGTTTGCACATATTCCAATGGGCCAACAACTAAAGATTCTAACTCTGGAAACCGTTTTGAATATTTATCTCGTACAAATTTATGTATAATTACTAAAAAAAAAAAAAACAAATTAAATCTAAAATCTATT
>JAIPRN010001656.1:0-41512 GCA_025469175.1 Geopemphigus sp. TES_GeoC_2020
TAATTTTAAAGCCTAAAACGACTTTAAAAATGTTATAAAAAAAATTTGGTAGAGTTCAAAAAAAAAAAAACCTCCGTATAATCGGAGGTGTATTATTGAATAATATATAAACGACAAAAAATAATTCGGGACTTATAAGAAATTATTATTAACTTGCCAACGTTTTATAAAAAATAATCAATATTTAAAACCAATAGGTATATACTTAAAATTAAGGTCGTTAAATGTTAGACGCTTTTATAACAATAATTTGACATTTTTTAATTTCTCGTTGTTTTTTCATAAAATATTTTTTAAAAGAGATTAAGTAATAAAGTAATTAAGTAAGAAAGAATTGAGTAAAGGGCTAGTTCGACTATCGTCTTTGTGTCGTCTTATATGCTGCGGGATAAACCTTTTTTTGCCAAACGTAAGTTTGGAAATTTTTTCCATTCTTCGGTTTCGTTGTTATATCCTCGATATTTGCGTTGCTCGTAAAGCGAACTACTGACATTGTGAATTAGATAATTTCTCACGAACAATTTTAAGGTCAGCAGAGAACGCTGTATAATATTTATAATGAAGAATTCACATTGCATATGTAACAGTTCGCATTAGCCACACATTGTAACAGAACAACCGGTGAAATTAAACGCGCTTATTAATTTTTACGTTTTTCAAACATGGTGGGAACTGTCGAACAACAACATATACAATACACATCGACGAATAATACACGTATATCCACCGCGTTTTTCTATTATATCTTCGAATTAATAGTATGCCGTTTATAAAAATATAATTTTCAGAAAGGGTATTGATTTTCTGACGTGTTATTATATTACCGAGTAGAACATCTTCAAAATGACAAAATTACGATAGAAATTTACTTTTGGAACACAAGACATAAACGTAAAATATTTATAATTAAACCAAACAACAATGAACTGTATCATTCCATCTCGAATAAACGTTTTCGTTTAGATTATACATAAATAATTTAATCATAAACAATAGGCGTACACATAGTAGAACAAAATGTCAAAAAATCACGTACACGGAGATTTTAATTGTGCACGGTAGTTATGTGCGTGGTTCGGGAATGTCACGGGATCGTTTTAAATTTGTCGACCAAATTCTTCGGAATCGTTTGCTTAACTCCTATTAGAACTTCGGAGTCTCACAAGGTTTTGTCGTTAATTGTGTTTACTATCATCCGACGCTGTCTGGTCGCCCAATAATGAACAAAAAAGATCGCCGAGGAAAGTTCGTTGACGGCACAAGCACGGGCCCGACACTCGTGTCATCTTTCCGGTCGTCAGCGAAAGTCATCGAATACAGTGACCAACGACGGTCCATATTATCATCGCTTATTATTTGTTAAGTCTTTGTTTGGCTTTGTTGGAAATTGGAAATTGCTGAGGTCACCAGTAGCGTCGAAACACGTCACCTGCCCGTCCATCGCTAAACCCATCGCTGAATATCAAAATAATATCGTGTGATATACATAATGCGAAAATTATTTACATTAAATCGAGGTTGATTTTTATTACGAAAATACATTTTTTTGTAATTTGAAGAACGAAATAGCAAATAATTACCGTAAACAATTGTTTGAACTATGCACTTTCTTCGGAAATCTGATTGTTTTTAATGCCGTAACCAAATTCATTGTGTAATTTTTCGAAGGTCATTTTGGAATTCACGACTTTTCGTTTCGATTTTTTATCAGCCTTTATTGCCGTTTTGAGTTTTTTAATTTTATCTCGTAAGCTACTTTCAGAGGATTGGTCATCAGACAGCGCACTGTACTCTTTAGTTCGTTTGAATTTTTTTCTCATTTTCTTCGGCATTATCGTAATATCTAAAATACTTCGATGGTTATATTTTATATTTGTTATGGATAAACGCTACCCGATAAAATATCCACGAGTTTCGATAATTGAATACACATATAATCTATTAATAGTACCGTGATATGTTTTTGGACAAATTAATGTGAAATAAATGACAAGTCGTAATTATTTTTGAAAATTTTTAAAAATGATATATAAAACTAGGACAATGCGTACGTAATTTTGAAAAAAATGCCAAAAAACTGTAATAAAAAGTAGACTATTTCGACTATATTTGAGTATTAAGGTGTAATCAGCATTATGATTGTTATACAACGAGTGACGTTTAAAAATGTGACATTTAAAATTATTATCAGACTTAGATATTATTTGAGGGGTTGAATGGATATTTTTAATGCATTCGATTCCGAGTTTTAGTCTTTAATTACAATATTGTTATCGTAATAATATACAAAATACAATCAATATAATATAGAATACAATTATACTTTTTTCATTTTTTTCTCGG
Organism: Geopemphigus sp. TES_GeoC_2020; assembly: GCA_025469175.1. Taxonomy (NCBI): domain Eukaryota; kingdom Metazoa; phylum Arthropoda; class Insecta; order Hemiptera; family Aphididae; genus Geopemphigus; species Geopemphigus sp. TES_GeoC_2020. Next base: position 2,344 of record JAIPRN010001656.1, read on the forward strand.
CAACAATACAAGCAAGACACTACGAGGATGACAGGCACGAACAAGAAGAAGAATCCAGCTATGTAGTAAACAATATACGATACTTCACTCTAGAAACACACGTACAATAAAATCACTTATTGTATTTATATTAGATTAATCGTAGCAAATATTTAGAGCAAATATCGTTTTAAATTAATAGAAAATAATTATTTACACGAAAAGTTTAAAAAAAATTGCGGTATTTTAAGAAAATTAAAAATATTTTAAATTAAATTTACTAAACTCAGTCTCAGTAAGTATGTAAAAGAAGGAAAGGAAAATAAAAATAGCTCTTAAAATGATCCGCGAACCACTTTAAAGTTCGGATATACCAGATAACACGTGTTACAATTAAACATTTTGGAATACGAAATTTAGAATTTAAAAAAAATGACATTGACGACAAATATAATTCGAAAACGCCGCTAGTTAAATTTATAGAGTACGCATTACGAAAAAATGAACAGTTTAAGCTCTGTATCCTGCGTGCCTACACCTACCATGTAACAACCGCTAGAAAAAATGGTCGGACATTTGACGCAATTCTCCGACCCGGAGAACGGCTGATGGAAACCTTCGCGGCACTTCAGACAATCGGTTGATTTATCTGGACTGTAGTGATGAGGCGGACAAGCCCCGCAAAACACTTCCCGAATACCGAAACCCGGTGGACAAGAGACGAACTTCTTGATTTCCATCCGGTCGTAGTTCGGTTCGAAATACGAATGAATCAACGACATTCGTGACATTACTGGAATATAAGCGCCAGATTATTATTATTATATACGCGCGCGTAAACATAAGCATATGTATGCTTCACCCATATGGAGCGCGTGCAACATTACTCACATCGAACGGTTAAAGTCTTATTTAGATTTTTGGCAAGCACGTTAGATATTCTCGCCAATAGTTTTTGGTAGTACAGGGCGTTTCGGCCTTTTTTACTGGTCTTGATTCGAGTCAAGTAACCAGCTTTCGTATTCAACGTTATCAAATAGTTAATTTTCAACGAATCCGCCTGTTGTGCAACAAACGTATAGTCAGCGATTTACGTTCCCGGCTATATGAATAATTTTCAGCCATTCGTGCATACCGCATTGTACCAAATTCGTTTCAGGTTAAGTAAAAGTCAATTTATTCGTGTATATAATATATAATTATCACTACGAGGTAATAATTATCGTCCTAGTAAATATTTATAAACGAAATATCGTAAGTCGTCCAATCGTTATTACGTACCATTACTTAATACACAAACGTCGTATTATTATTGCTATACCTACCACAGAACTCGTTAAACTTTTTCTTCGTCACCAACTCCCAAATACACTCTAGTCCTACATTTCCATAAGACTATCACCCGCCACTTCTTCAATCATTCATTGCTATTCTCATACCACACTTAATTCCTTATATCCACTAACTCTTCGGTCTTTTTCTCTCTCTCGCCTCTTCTACATTCATTTCTATAACAACTCTCGTTGCCTCTGCGGCAACTTTCCTTAAAACGTATCCGAACCACTTCCGCCTATTCTCCTTCATTTTCTCCATAATTGACGCTACTCTTACACTACCCCTTATGTATACGGTTCTTATTCTATCCTCTCAAGTTACTCGACACATCCATCTTAACATTTTCATTTTCACTATACTTATCCCCTGTTTCATTTTCTTATCCACTTTTTCCATTTTTGATCCATTTTCAAATTTTAAGCGTACTCACGGAACTTGTTAATATTGATTATATTTATGATATTGCCTGTTCGACTTTTGGCATTATAAATAATTATCTGTATAATGAGTATACTTATGATACAATGTTGCAGGTTCTATAAAATAGTACGAAGCTCTTCCAATTATTTAGTGTGTTTTTCAACATATTTAATTTTACCCAATTAATTTTATTATATTTATATTTTTTCGTTTAAAAAAAATTAACTTAACGATTTTCATAAATTAATTAAAACAGTAAAAAAAATTTTATAGAACGTTTTGTGTACGTATAGTAATTGAAATTTTATATTTTTAATTCTGTACATTTCGATTATAATAGAAAAAAGTAGCTGATCGCCCTCCGAGAATTTGATCCAAATTTCCGACTATTACGAGTTAAGATATACAAAAAAGAGTGTATAAAAATCTAATACATTACTTCGTCTTCAACACACTTAGACATTTCGATGTCAACATCGCATATGTAATGTGACGATCTCTCTGGGCAAATTTCAGATCGAATGAAACTGGGTAGCTGTTTTCGCACGTTATTGATTAATTCGGGCGTACAACCGCTGCTGTTAGTGGACTTGTAAACCATTGTAGCATGAATTTCGTAGATAGGAATTTCGACAGCTATGAAGTAATATTCGAATTTGTATGTTATACGAGTTTTATCCACTTAAAATAATGTGGACGTACAGTGATGGTAATTAAGAAGAAGTGGGTACGATAGTTGGTTAAACATTTTCACTAGATATGAACAAGTTTGGTTTGGTTTTTATTTATAGTTACAAAATACTAATTAATCTGATCGGCTAAGCTCAATCTTTTCGTAAAAATACAAAAACAAAAACAATAATAAAATAAATAGAACGAAAGAAAATATTTCTGGGTAGATAATATTTTTCGTCGCATACCTAACGGGTATAAATATAGGATATATTGGTTTATCGCCATTTCTTGTTTTTGATACTTACATATATAAAAAATAACCTTAACGCGAATTTATTATTATAAATTTGAAATTTCGACTTTGCGAAGCGTTTATCGTGACGGCGAATAATTTTCAGAGGAAATTTTGATACGTTTAAACGAAAACATATAGTTAGTATAACGTATAGTTGTGATTAAAACTAACTGAACGAACGGTGAATTTTATAAATAATAACTACTAAATAAAATAAGATTTTATTTATTTTTCCCGCTTTATCTATTTTGCTCGTTGACAATGTTTATAGTTACGAGTGTAAATTGTTGTAAAACTCGACTAATTTTCGATTATTATAGTAGTTTGGTATTAAATTTGGTATTTCGTTATATACGTACCAATTACGTAATGAATGTATGGCTTGCCATTTTTCGATGTTTTTACCTTGCCTGTGTTGGGTAAGCAAGTGTAATTTTTACTGTCTCTCGGATCCAAGTTTAAAATCAGTAGATTATTCATGTCCGTGTCAGTGACTGTAGAATCTGAAAACAAAAACGAGAAAACGCGAATTAATAAAATGTGTAGTGTCCGATTTTTAGTCCGACACTTCGTGGATTTTAGATAACACGGTTTTTTTTTATAATTTTACTTGTTCTGTTTTTGCTTTTTTTATAATTCCATTTGAAACCGTTAATTCCTGTATTATCGCCGTTGCCGTTAATCAAACACCGGATCTTAACGTCAGTCCCTACCAAACTATAGTGCACCGTGTAGTGATCTATAGGCAACATTAAATTTTTTGTGCATCGTGCTTGACAATAAAGTTATATGGAAACATAGTAAATACTGTATAATTTAAAACAATATGAGAAGAGCAATATTTTAATTTAGAAATACTTGTGTAACTTAAATTAGGCGCGGCTCCAACGGGATGTGATATATTGAACTGTCGATAAAAATGTCACCTCTGCCAAAAGGCGTTTTTCAACTATTACGAAAATATGGACCGAGTCAAGAACGATTAAAGTTAAGACTACGTAATTAATTTATATCTTTTAGACGTCCATTAACAAATTAATATTATAATATATTAAATAAAATAAAAAATATTTTTAACGACATTTGTGACATTAAACAGATATTTGCAAAAATATAAAAATAGGTTATCTCGCAGCCGTATTTTTTTTCTTGCGTGTTTAGGCTTCTGAAAGTCGTCTTTACAAGTGAAACCCTAGAGCTACGCCTAGGTTAAGTAAGTCTATTAAAAAAAGTTATTTTATCGTTCGTTTTGGTATAACAATAAACGATGGCGACCCACTGCCTGAAGTATGTGTTCACAGGTTTTCCAGACAGTGCGGTCATTGCCAGTAAAGGAGGCTATGGCGGGAGATTGTCCCGTTACACTCCCTCCCTTTCTAAAAGAAAGATCGTTCTTCTGTATGTTATTTAAAATAAATGATGGCGACACACTGCTCCGCAGTTACTGTTTCTCGGAGCAGTGGGTGTATTGCCGATAGAGTGGGGAGAAAACGGATATTGCCGGTTCAAAAAAAAAAGGTCAAATTAGAATACCATCTTTGGACGTCTCGAGCTGATAGTTAACTACGTATCCGAAATTCACTTCTTTCCGTACAGGAACGGTTGCAGTTGCGTGACCATCGGCATTTGTCAAGGACTTTTGTACCACCAATACGTTGGCGGCCGGGTAGTTTTCGTCGCTTTTTGTCCCGCTGGTGATCAGTGTCGGGAAAACGTCGAAAGCCACCGGAACCTGCTTGTAGGATGGGCACTGGAACATTGTCTCCATTGTCGTCTGATTTTCAGAAGCCGTCTCGTCCAATCGTTGGCCAATCAAATCCAAAAAGTCGATCATATAACACAAGCATTGCCGACCGTTGTTGGCCAACATGCACTCGTTTTCGGTGCCGAACACTGTCCTGTTCGGACTGACCTCAGTATTTGTGGTTGTGACTGACATACTGCTGATCACGTTATGTTTTTCGTTTTTATCAGCCTTTTTAGGACGTTTGGTGGTCACGTGGCGGCGTTCGGTCATCGCAATATTTCTACCTCTCGGACGACCGCGGTTGAAAAAGCCGTCGGATAATTTCGATAATCTCCGCGGAAGTTTCGTCGACGATACCACTGCCGTCGCCGGTGCCGTTTTCTCGTCACCTTTCCGGTCGTCGGTGAATGACTTCGACCACCAAGATGGTTTCATTATCATATTCCATTGGTTGTTGAGCTGCTGTTTGAGCGCGTCAAAGTTAAATTTTTCGAGATTATCGTCACTACTACTCTTAGAACACGTCACTGGTCCGACTGCCACTACCAAGTAAACCCAACATTGAACGCCAACAAGTATTGATAAATTTATCATTATACCAACACTGTTTTTAGAATGACGACGATTTTATTAAATAACAATAACAACGATAATAATAAGGATAGTAATAATAATAATAATAATAATAATAATAATAATAATAATAATAGACGTACTTTGTATCCATCGTTACAAATTATCGGAATTCATGTACCAAATCGTCTGTGACGTCTTTACGTGAAAATGGTAAAGTAATGCGCTCAAAATGGTTACCTGAAAATATAGTAGCCGATAGCCTGTTATATAGATTTGTAACGATAGCAATTATGTAATTAGATAGCTCTAGGAACGTTTTTTTAACCAAACTTACGTAGTAACTGCAAGAGTTCAACTTTTAAAATAATCTTTTACGTATTTATGTTCGTTAATATTATTATTATTATTACGTATATCAAGACTATCAAGATATATGGGCAGAGCATAATGGTTCACGAGATACAGGGTTATTATTTATCGTAATGGTTTACGCGAAGCGTAAACGAATAATATGAAACAGTGTTGATATCAAAACAAATTCTTAAACATCCGTAACGTGTTCGTTTACGTTCAAATTGTTAATTGACCATGCGGTACTGGCGATCGGTCGCACATCCTACAAAAATGAAGGAATAGTAGACGTATATTATTGAAATTATTTCGAATATTTCGTTTACGTTTATAATAAAGGACTTCGTTCATTATTAAAACGGTGTTCTGTTTCTAAATATTTCCCTTCTAAGCCCACGATCGACGAGTCGTATTTTTAGTAATTTCTATTATGCCGAACATATTCCGATTCGTACCGTCGCGATGTTATTGCGCAATATAACGCGGCTTAATCTACACCATGGATCGCGGCATAAAAATACGTGTATTCCCGTCGGTATAATATATGATGGGTGTATCAACGCGGGAGCGTTCGATTACTCGCGATATAGTTATGTTATATTTATTTATATTAGTTAAATTATTATAACAACGTGGCGGCTGGTATAATGGCGGTTATCTCGTCATTAAGTGCTACGTATAAGTTTCGTCTTTCGTTATTATTATAGGGTTCGGATGATTACGTACGGAGAGTAACTTAAACGTGAACGAGTTTAAGTGCCGGAAAATGATCAAATATCCGCGTAAAGTACCCGTTATAAATTGTAAAATACGGGAGTGTACCTAAATACTTGGCAAAACTTGGAATTACCGAAAAACGATCAAACGTTTAACGTCTGATAATATATGAAGACGAGAAAATGGGTCATAGGCTTCCAAATAATATACACAATAATATACGCCTTGATCTGCACCAATAATATGTCTGCGTTATATCCATTATTACTCAGAACGTTGTTGTAGGAAATCTAAACAATCGCGATTCTATATTAATCAATTAACGATTATCGAAGAACATTTTATAAAGGTTTATATTTTCACGTATAATTCGTTTATTCATTTATACATTTAACGTACAAAAATATTTTCGTAAATTTCACAACATTTCTTTGAATTAATTTGAAAAATGTTACGAAAAAAAATACTTAAGAAAAACGTTAAAAATGTGTATATATTGAATACATATATGTTTAATACAAAGAAAAAAAAACCCAAAAAGACCCGTTTATATTTTAAAAATCCAATAAATACGCGATAATACGCAAAATATATATGGTATTGTTTAATTCTGTTGAACATGACAAAAATTTGTATTTATGTTAGAATTTAATTAAATTACTAGAAATTACTTTCATAAACAAACCAGTCTTAGTTATTAATTTATAATCGAGAGATTATAAATATGAACACCGTTCTTGAAGTTTTGAAATTAAAATGTTTATTATTATCATTGAAGGATACGGTAGAGATTAAACGCTTGGAAAGAACTTTTATGGATTTAACTAGATTGATTAATAATTCAAAAAGAACAGAAAACATATATTCGTCGTTTTAATACTGAGCTACCTACAAAAGTTTATAAACTGTTCTCCGTGGGTGTGAAGTTTCTGTCGCTTTATTTTATTTCCCTTGTGTTTGTATTGGAGTAAGTTTTAAATATTACGGGTTAATAGATTAAATTGATAATTGCTTGTTTTACATTTTCGTGTGACGAGATTATGGTTTTTATCTTTTTAAAACCGCTGTGGTAAATGGCGCAATATATATAATAAAAAAACATTTTCACAATAAGTTCAGCAAATGTGAATTATTTTTGTTAAAACTATTATCGATATAATGTAATAAATACCCAAAGTTTAAAAATACATTTAAGACGTTCTAGTTTGGTATCATGTGTTTTCAGCGAATTCATTGTTATTCAAATTTCGTGTTTCTTTCCTTCCAATATATACAATATATATATAAACACAATAGATTATTGTATTATACTTACAAAGAACAATTACGTATGTTAATTAATATAATTTAATACGTATCCTCTTATAATTGATTGATACTATATTTCAACGCCATTCTAAATATTTTTGTGGTTTCAATAGGTAAAATATAAACCGCAAATGATACGAGATGGTTATTAGAAAGGTTTTGTATTTAACCGATGTTCGAATATTTTTAAGTTTAAAATTATTAGAAAGTATACAAGCATATTATGATATATTATATAGTGCTATATGACAAGGTAATGAAAAAAATTAAAATGAAAAATGATAAACGGTAAATCTGAAAAATTATATTGGATTATCGTTTAACACGTTTGCCTTTTAAATCAACAAGAACAATAAAATATAAAACAAAAACGAATCACTTGTTTATTTTAGTAGATTACATAATTATTGTAAAATTATGAATATATATGTATATATAAACAGCGACAGTTTACTTTTCCATATTTTCACTTACTTATCTAGATCAATTTTACTATTACATTGTATAATATAATTTATAACATTTTGAACAAGAGATTTTACGTAAAAAATTTAAAATAATTGTATATATTGATATTGGACATTATAATATTGGAAAAATTAACATTAACGTTGAAATTAAAAATACATTTAAAACGAAAATATAGTTTTTAGTTTTTTTTCTGTTAATATTATGTTGTTATATGTTATTTTAAGTGATTATTGTAGTAATTATTATAGTAGTTGGTAATATTATAAATAGAAAGATTTTTATGGATCTGACGTATAAAGTTATAAATTATAATATATACGAGTACTTATAATACGATCAAAACGCACGAGAAAAATATTTTATATTTGTATTCTGTCATATATCAGTTGTTATTGGTTTTTATTAAAAATATTTAACAAACTTATAGTCTATAATAAAAATAATATTCATAAAATTGAAATACCAATTAGGAAAACAATAAGTTATAATTTATAATATTTTAAATAAATTATAAATAGGTAGATAAATATAGTTAATATACATAGCTAATATTTTAAAATTCCGTTTTTGAATTCTAAACTATCGGGTTTCGTTTAAACACTTATTATTGGTTAAAAACTTTGCTTCGGCAATGTATTACAGAAGTTATAACAAACTTTGTATTAGTGAATAATTTCGGGAATGTTTAATAATTTATTTGACCATAATTTTGTTTATAACTTCGGAACACTTAAAAATATTATTTTGTCAATTTTAGTTTTGAAGAATAATTTTCCAAATTGTCAATTTGACGTTCGTTGTGTTGTATTAAAGTTTATGTTAACTCGTAATGAAATTCCTTCAAATATATCTAACAATAATTAAATTTAACTCAAGCTCGATCATAAATTGATTTCGGTATATTATCCATTCATTGTCAGAAATACTAGCTATACGAGTAACACGTCGTAAAATATTATTTAGCATTTTGTTAGCTTATTATATATAATATATTGAAAATAATACGTTAATCTAATGTAGTGAGGGTTAAAGTACGAGACATATCCAGAAAGTAATTTTTCTATTTTTTAAAAAAAATTTTATTTAAAAAAAATGATATGTAATTATATGTATATATGTTACTTATTTTTTTGACGTAGTCGCCTTTCCGTTCTATGTAGGTTGTATATCATAGTACAAGCTTTTCGATGCCCTCCTCATAGAATTCTGTGACTACGTGAAAAAATAAGTAACGAATGTATATATATATATATATACAGTATCCTAAAATGTATTTTTTTAAATTTTTTTAAAAAAAGTACTAAATAGGACACACACTATAATATCTTCGTCGAGTAAATCGATATGGAAGTTTAGAATACCATAATATTATATTAAAAGATGAAACATTATTTTAAATGTACATATAATATGTGAAAAAATACATTTATATCCAGTAATTATTTGGAATGTTCAAAATATTCCAAATTATGCAATACAAAATATTCAAATAAATGAATCGTTGCGGTAGATTTTTATTTGAATACTTAACATATTTTCCGATTTAATATCAAGATTTTTATCGTATGATTTTTCATATAATTTACGCTACATTGAAGTTAAAAATTAAATTATGGTTCTTAAGCAATAAAAAAGCGAATCTTGAGTATATCATCGATATTCAATTTAACCGTACCTAATAATAAAAATTGGTATTGTACTTTGGAGTTTCGGTGTTATACTATAAATATGAAACTTAAATTATTTGTTTTAACGTATTTACTATTTTGCAGGTTCATAGAATAAAACGATTACAAATTAAATTTTTGTTTTCATTGATTTTTTTTTATAAATCAACGTAATAGAATTATAAAACTTACATTTTAAGTCGGAAACGAATTTTAATTAAACAAAACTTAGTTAATTTCATAAAAACACATTAACCGTTGAATTCAACATAAATTTATATATAAATATATAAGTACACTGGTAGTATGATTTAATACTAAATTATACGATACGATATTTTATTTTTAACTTAATATAGTTTATCCAGTTAATTTACCTTCAAAACATAATTATATTTTTCTATAATTCGTTTTTTCCATTTATTAACGTAAGTTATGTCTAGTTATCGTTTTAGATATTATAGTAGTTTATTGATGACATCTGATCTAACGAAATGTTCTTAAGGGAAAGAACACGAATTTCTGTTTGAAAAAAACTGTTCATATTTGGTAGAACTTTTAAATTTTGAACGGAGACATTTTTACGAAATTTTATCATAATTTATATTTTTCTACAGATATCCCGTAAAAGGATAATATTACGATGTACCTGTATATATTATATTATGCATTATTCATATTATTTACGTATATTTTGTGCAAATCGTACGTTAAAACGTAATTTCTAAATACGTTTGTTTTACCGAAAACAAACATCTTTGGACCTTCAATGATTATTGAAATTTTATACCGAATATAACAATCGCGATATTGTTTTAAACATTCAATTACCATCGCAGAACTTTTCCGATTTTAAGAAAAGCGTGAAGTAGTTATGCTCTATAAGACGTATTTTGTGTAGTACAATAAAACTTGAACAAAATTCGTTTCTAAATTTGCATATATGTTAAAAGACCGGAGTGTTTTTTTATAGTTATACGATTTCAAGAGAAACATAATTACAGGGATCAAAGAAAAATAAACGGATAAAAGAAACAATAACAAAATAAAATAGGTTAAAGAGATTCGATCGTTTTGTTTTTAATTACGCTTTTATATTTCTTGTTTATTATTATATTATCGTTTGGCCTATATTTATACACATATATGTCAAACCTAGTTGTTACACGTATTATATACAGGCAGTTTGTATAATAAACATTATTAAATTGTTCGTTTTAATGGCGTATAACGGCTTAAAAAACAGTCCGAAATGGATAAATATAAAAAGCGTATTTTACAACGTTCATTTAAATGTCTTTTACGCGTAATTGTTTGAATGGCCTCTGTTGAATCGTTCCGAAATGGTGTGCTGATTGGACGTATGACGATTTCGGAACGCAAGGTTTTCGTCGTACACACCCGCGACCCGTCGTCGATTTTCGGTACTCTTTACGTATGTACCGAAATGCGCTCGACGTGGATGGTCAACTAATATTCGGAGCGTGCGCGTTACGAACGAACATTGTACGGGCGGCGGCGACGTCGTCGTCGTCGTCGTCGCATAACGGGCCGCGCACGACGTGGCGGCCAAACGGACACGTGCGCAGCCCGTACACAACAGGTGTGCCGGAAACGTGGCGAGCATGCAACAAGAACGGCGCGCGCGGGATCGTCGCAAACAGTGATCCGGCGGTTTATGGGACCCTGGTCGGGCGCGCACGGTGAAACGGATCCGAAACGGCGTGGAAAAACGCGGTGCGCACTATCGCGGTCGGCCGCGGGATAGGGTGCCGCCCGGCGGCGCTTAACACCGCGGAATCCGTCGGTAAATTCCGCTGTTTCGGTATCAGGGAATCATGCGACGGCGGTGCTCGGATCGTCGTTGTTGTCGCGGCGGTCACGTGTTGTGTCGCCTCGTCGTCTGTACGACACCGCGGAACGTAGGCGAAGCAACCGATAACATTACGCCACAAAAACGTCGTTTGCCGCACGGACGAATCGTATTTCGATTAAAAACGCGCGTTAACGATCGACACGGACCGTGCTAGTAAAACGTATTCGAACGTTTCCGTTTCGTCAATACTATATATATATATATATATAGAAAGAGAGACCGCGTCGACATTGCCGAACAGTATAGAACGCCGTCGTTCAACCGCGAAAACGGCAATCAAATAAAAAACGTTCGTATAATGATTCGCTTCGCCACGTTCGATGGCGTCGATCGTTGACGTGCGATTCGGATATTTCCTCGTTGTCCGACTACGCGGTACGTTCGCCGAATATTCAACGTTCCAATGTTCCGTGTATACGCCGAAACGGATTACATTCCGTTGAATTGCGTAAATATAATTTTTTTTTACTGCACGTAGTCTACCAACGCATATGCTGGTATCAAATATTATCCGTCGATCTCGTTCGAAAAAAGTTTTTCATCCGTCAAAAATCTAATAATAAATCGATATCTAACTAAAAATCACGTAGAATTTATTTCGCTTATATTACGTTTTTTTTTCGTATATCGTGTGTTCGTCTATTAAACAGGCTTTCTTTTTACATAAAATTGTAAAAATATCGTATTAGCTACGGCGTTTTATTTAATATTGTATACATCACACGAGTCTTTACTTAACCGAGTTTCTTTAATATTTAAGCAAGCGGTACGCACGTACAATATTAACACTGTATGAAAATTATGAAATCCTTCAAATTTAATTTTTCAAAAATTCACGCATCTCTTCCGAAATATTTGGACTTAACGTTTGTCCATACGTGTGTTTTATTAGAAGAATGCGAAAATGTTTAAACGAAATTTCTACTATACATGTTTACTAGCAATATTATTGGTTTAACTCTAAAATACGAGTATTTGCCATACTTAACAGATAATTCACAGCCCATAGGTAAATTTTCTTATAATATTTTATGAAATAAAATTTAACGAAAAAAAATTATAATACGAGTAATAATACTTTAGTCGCCAATGTATGATCCGTTCATATATTAGTGTTTGGAACACGCGTGAAACCTAATTCTTTATAACAATCATTAAGCACGACCAATGTCGTGATAAAGAAAATTCATGCCTAAGATAAGCATTTTAGGGACTTAAACATTTTTCAACGTATAGCTTAGTTATTTGACAGTACTGCTAGAAGTTAAAGAGCTTAGATAAATGTATTTGATAGCTCGTTTATCAAAATCAATTATTATTTACAAAATCTGGAAAATATTCATTTTTTAACTATGTACACGAGAACAACTTTTTTTTTAGACAGCATAAAAACTCTGATTTTTATACACATATCTCCTTATTTTGCTATAGTAATTTGAACACACACGTTACTTTGTTTGGACAATTTTTCGACGGTCCGATGCATCGGTTACTTAGCGTAAAGAAAAATTATCGAAAAATTGCAAAATTCCGTTAAAATTTCTGACGTATATTCGATTCAAATATCAAAAATATTCGATTTTTATGTTAATTAGCTATCGGTGTTGCGATTACAAAGGCTCCGATAGTTGATATACGTTCCTTCATATTTATTTAGATTTTTCAAATAATTTTTTGAAAACACCCAGGGTTTTTCCCTCTCAAAAGGGGATTCTCTTTAGGAAGTTAAGTTCCCTCAGAAAGTTTGGACTCGAGAAAAATTCTCTCTTTGGTTCCTATTGTTACACTTGAGCGTGAGTTCTGAGTCTTTTGCATGTCCTAGGACTTTGCCTACATATTATTCCATTACCCACTGCCACCAAGATGATCATTAATCGCACGTCGGTAAACGAAAATGAGTCAACGGACGATCAATGTAAACGAAGATACGTCAATAGAAACGACCACAGAAGTAGTCAACGGTTGGTATATTACATATAATGTAACTTTTACATAAATACGTTTAACTATTTTATATACGTGTTCGACAAAACTCGAAATTAAATGGAATCGTTGTCTGACTACGTGCGAGCAGTCGAATCAATGTATGACAATAACGCACGTATTGTAACGTTGAATTGAATTTGAAATTACCAAAATTGATATTATATTGTCATTTTATAAAAAATGAGTCGAATTGAAAATATATGTCTACAGGTATTCAAAATGTACGGAACATAAAACGATTTTCTCCGGTCTGAAAGTAGGCGATTACACAATATTTCAATTCATTTTCAAAAATGAATATAGTAATCCTATTGGCAATAATCATAAATAAGAATTTAGAAATATTATTTGTATATATACACATAAATTGTATCGCGCATTTTAATTTGCGTATATTCCAAAGAAAAACTGTAGTCGCGGCAATATTGGAAAATAAATTTACAAAAATATGTACGTAATATAATTTGATTACATATTTAATAAAAAAATTATTTTTTCAACATTAAAACTCTATTAATATCACGTTTATGTACTATAATTAAATACCTATAATTATAATGGGTGAAAAATACTTATATTCTTTAAAAGACAACTCTATTTTTTTATAAAATTTAGTTTTGACGTTTATACATCCAGGATGTATTTATAATAGGTTCGGATACATATATTAAAGACTTCCACTGTTTTATATATGCACACCAATAAATTTTAAAATTCAGCTCCCTAAACTAAGTTTTTAAAAGGCACGATTCATTTTTGCACAAAAACAAAGTTTTTCCGCGTTGATCATAAAAAAGAAAACACTTTGTGTTTGTTTACCGTGATTGTTATAAATATAAAAGTACGCAATATAATAATTAATCGAAGACGCGAGTAATAAACGTACTTGCGCAGTTGCATATTGTGTATTTTGTTTACTAATAATTAATTGCAATTGAAATAGAAATAAAAAAAAGTACGTTTGTTTTCTTTTATGTACAATATTGTTATTAAAAATGTCGAATCAATAGCGCGTTATAACATTATCGTTACATATTAACGTATAAATTAGTTAGAAAACATGACGTCTATATTGAGATGTAGCATCGTGTACCTACGACGAAAATGAGAGTGATATTCGGACAACAATAATATAAGAGAAATGGTCTTCAGTTGGAGTTTATTGTGAAAATGAATTACAAATAGTTTTATAGAATAACGTTTACAAAATATTCGCTATATGTATTAAATACGATTGGCGTGTGTTATTGTGAAAAACATGGTTAGCTGAAGACGTAGAATAATAATTTTATTGTGTTAGGACTTCAGGACCATTGTTACCAAACGTCAAATCGGACAAATACGAACAGCGCGTGTACAATATCGTTCTTTCTTCGTATAAACCGCACACCGTAGTAGAAAATCGAAATGGCGTTATTACGACTATATTGTGTTCACAATTCGCATAAACACAATGAAGATAATGAAAAACGAGTAGGATGTACACGAAAGTTTAAAACACTCGTTGAAATATTTAAATAACAATGTGTTACGATGTATTTAAGTATAATGTTATTAGGCCTCGTTTCTCGTGTCATTGAGTATTGCCAAATGACGGTGACATTTGTCTAGGATTTCATTGGAATTATACATAAAGTTGATACAATATTAAAACCGAAAAATATCCATTTATTTTAGTGCAATATCCGACTAGAGAATCATAATGGTTGAATATCTAGATATTATAGAGTACGAGTTGTGTAATAAAATTATATTTTTATTCTACGTTAATTATCAGTCTAAAAAATTGTCATCTATATAAAATGTAATCTACGAATAATTTGTTTATTGGAAACAATGTAAGCTATAATAGAAGAAGCCAATAATAATACATTTAAAGTCGAACAACAACATTATTACAAATCAAATTCACGGCATAAAAATGTAAAGGTCGATAAGTTTGAAGAATATAAAATAAGATAAAATTATGGGCTTCATTTTCTATTATATATATATTTATTTATCGGCTTTGTATTATCGAAAGCATTCGCCTGCACGAATAAAATATGTCAATGTAATTCCGTCTACGTTATAATAGAAATCGATATTTTTGGAATTGTAAATCTATTCACTTTATAAAATTATCCGGAACGACTGCTATTTTATGGAAAATACATTAAACCAGACGAATTGTTGCTTAAACATAAGAAAAAGGTATATAATAAAATTGTAACAATTACGAACGTATTGTCTCGTATTGTTTAAAATTTGTTTTCACATTCGTCGCATCATTAGCTAAATATCTGCCTTTAATTAGCCTTAAATGAACATATTTTTCGGGATAAAACTCCAGGAGTAAACCCAATTTACAAATAAACGCGCAGAAACTGTATTAATATTTAACGCGGCACTTAAGGATGATATAATGTCATTCTCTGAACTGACATTTCGTTTATCATCATTTGTTGAAACCGGAATATAATAGCTACAGTTTTGTAAGATGGTTCTAAATTTTTTGAAATATCTTGTTTTTCTTCCATTTTATAAACTCGAACGTTCTGAATAATGAATAATTTTTTATTTAAGCGAGACTGTGACCTAAATGACGTTTAGTATCGTCGGTAAATTATGTACTTTCAACTCCGTTATTACGGAATACAAATAATTTTCACGGATATTTATAGACTTTCGGGTTTTTTTTTATTTTTAATTAAACCTTACAACATTAACAATCAAGAATATTAAACGTTTGTTTACAAAAATGGAGAGCTAAAATAGATTTTTACGCGTTCCGGTTCATTCTGAATTCAGATCATCTTAGTCTGCTTGAAAATATAAAACTAAAAATTCGCGGCTAATTAATTGACAACTAATTTTCGTTTAAACATATTTTTTTTTATTTCTTTGATAATAAACACTTTTGTGGGACTTCATTGTTCAGTGACCATATATTGCGTACTTTGTACATCCGATTGTTAATTATATACGCCTAATGTTTATTTAAAATTTTTTTTTAATATAATCCATACTATTTGTAATAATGTTGTAGATATGATTTTAGTTCGGTGCATTTATAAAAATTTATAAAAATGACGT
Source organism: Geopemphigus sp. TES_GeoC_2020 (assembly GCA_025469175.1). NCBI lineage: Eukaryota > Metazoa > Arthropoda > Insecta > Hemiptera > Aphididae > Geopemphigus > Geopemphigus sp. TES_GeoC_2020. The sequence continues at coordinate 18,822 of JAIPRN010001656.1, forward strand.
CATACGAAGAGGATTTTACGATTCACGGACGTTTTAAAAACATTATTTTCCCCGATAAAAAGTATTTTAAAAAAATTTTTTAAGCCAATTAACCAAACAACTTTTAAAAAAACATTTGTCCTTAGTTGCCGCGCCATTTGGGCCGTTATTTAAACGTTGATGTAAATTATTGTTATAAAGCGTAATAACCTACACAGTAACGTAATATACATAAAACAATATCGACGTTGCAGATAATTCAAAGTTTCATCAATTATACGTTCTTATATGTATGTATGTAGTCTTTCCTCATTTTTAACGTTATCACTTTTATTATTTATGCGTTCGTAAATAAAATTTAAGTATTTTTGTGAAAATAAATAACAAAGCGTGGCAATAACATAAATTATCGTTTACGAAAATGAAATAAGGTTAAACATTTTGTTCAATTAAGTTATAGCGAATTTACGTTATTTCGTTTTTTTTCGTTTATCATCCACTGCAACAGTCGTTAGTTATTCGTATACTTTTGTTGAGACTAGATTCTAAGAGTTAGTTACCTAATACAAAAATTCGTTTCATATATATACATACACACACAAGCACGTTTATATACATATATACGACCCATCGGGGTACCGAGAAAAATCTCGGGAGGTCCTATTCGTGTTTCGAGTACCGCACAAATTGTGCGACCTTTATTCGGAAAAATTATTATTTTGTTTCTTACCATTTGTCAACTACGTGGTAGTGTTTCGGTAATTAAACAACGCGTACGGTTTATCGACAATTACGTCTTGAAATCAGCTACCGGTGCCCATTGTTTTGTTAAGTAGTTTTCGTAATTAAACGAATTATATTTTTATAAATAGAAATTTGGCGTCCACACGCGTTAAACGTCGACAATTACAATAGGGGAAACGCGAATTACGATAATTTCCCCAATCGTGTACAGCGTATACGTGCGTTATATTTTACGCGTATAAAATCGAATCGATGTAAAGCGACGTACGAACGCAATATCGTTTGGATACCATAATACAAACTTGGGTTTATCGAAGAGTTATCGTTACGCGGCGTTGTCGTAGAAATTCCTACGTGATTACTGTACCGATCGATATTTCGATAAAAGTACGAAGGGCGGTGCCGAGTGGAGAAAATCGACCCAGAACGCGTTCACGTATATGCGCGCACGTTTCGTCCCATTACATTTCGTTAGGAAAAATCGGTCTTTTTTTTGAAATTTGTAATCGTCGAACGGGAGGAAATTACGCTCCGATCCGCGTATATTGTTCGGTCGTGTACACCTTCGGTAACGTCGAGTGAAACGGTCGAGGGGAAACTCGGTCGGCCGTTTGGACCGAGGGGACGGGAAACGTCGTTTCGTTCGGGTGACCGAAAGGACTAACCGGGGACGGGTCGCGCGCGATGTTGCGGCTGGCGGGCGTGCCGGTTACGGTGTATCGACGTGGGAATGACGCGGATAACGTACGCCGGATTACCGTGTCGGCTGGCCGGGATAGTCCGTGTGGCGGGTTTGGCCTTCGCCGGTATAACGGTCCGGGTATCGCTCGACGGTGGACAGGTGCCGGCAAACGTCATGCCGTCGGCGGGATCGACCGGCGGCCGTCGGGTAGGTCGCCACCGCCGTGGTTGTCGCCGGAAACGGGATGCCATCACGTTCGGCATGCGCCGCGTTCGTACCAGGGTCGTATGCGGCGGTGCCGTCGAAACGGTCGCGTCGGTCGCGGCCGTGATCGGACAACGACGAAATTCGTCTTGGTCGTCGTCGTCGTCGTCGTTACCGTCGGGCGTCCGAGTCGCGGGGCGGAATTTCGTGCGATATTTCGCGTCCGGCGTACCAGGGCGGCATGCGGTGACGGTCGACCGCGGGTGACCGGCGACGTCTGTCCGACGCCGAACGGGACGCTAACGGGCACCGTCCGTCGAAATTTCCACATAACGAGTCCACTGTGTACCAGGAGCCCATCGAGACGCGCGCATTCGCCGTCGCAACGTGTCCATGAACGGTCTCGTTTCGACGACCGTATCGATTGTACCGCCGACGATAACCGTGTACGACCCCACTGCTCGTTTGCACGCTACACGCGTTGATGTACTTACCGGTGAACGTGATTTTGCGAGCGGACGGGCGTGAGTAATACTATCGAAACGAATTTGTTTCTGACGCGGGCGACTAGCACTATTTTCTGTTTAGTGTAGACTATAGAATTGTATCCACGTCCGTTGTCGGCTAAATAATTGTAATCGATTATTTCATAATATCGTGTCCGGGTCATCCCTCCGCGAGTCTTCCTTTAGTTCCATTTTGGAAAACAACGATATCAATAGCTCGCCGTATACAATTTTAAATTCATCTTGTCCGCTCGTTATACTCGATCTTATACTTTTATTTACATCCTCTGGTTTCACTATTAAATTCTCCTTTTCCACTTCTAGCGAGTTTTTCAGTTTCAAGTTCTCGGTTTTTCTTTTCTTAAATTCATACAGTGTATATTTAGCCTATAGAAATATTAGTTTAATTGTCAAGCTACAATGTATTCTTGTACGTAGCTTTATAAAAATTAAAAAAAAAATATCGCGATATATCGTCCGCCCGCTCGTTTGGAAAATCGCGTTCCCTTAGAACGTATCGTTTATCTTACGTTTGACCGCAAACGATTTACGACGGAATGCCGATAAATGAACGTTAGCTCGTGACAACCGGTCGTATTCGAAAACAATTCTAACTCGAAGTTACGTAATTTACGACGAAAGTCGTAATTTCGTAATTTTTATTTCGTTCACGGCGACACCGATCACTGGTTGCAAAAGTACAAGCCGGCTTGTGGAACGATCGCGACGATAGTTTAACGATTTGCTTTGTTCCAAAATAATCGCAATTGTATATCGGAAACAAAAAACGGTTTTGATTGACGACGAATATACAATTTTCTAGGTTGGTATATAATTTTTCGGCGAACAAAAATGCTCAAACATATTGTACAGGCGATTAGGTTCGAATTTAGGTCGAACATGGTAGACGCACCAGTCGAATAAATGGCGAAGGGAAACGTTCAACGTCGATCGCCAGGAAAATTATACGAAATAAAACGGAAGTCGATTGTATCTAAATGAAAAACAAATAAGTTAATGGCCAAGCGAGAAAGGGAACAACTGCGAATTACGTAACGATTATTATTTAAATAATACGCGATGGGCATATTTGCGTTTAATGCAAAACGATTAAACGTATAAATTAAACCGTTAATCGACTAGGTTTTAATTATTTTTTAATCATTCGCACCTTTTTAAACCGAACATTTTATATATATATATATATATACTCGTATGCGTGTAAATTTGTACACCAAAAATTGTACACTTTTTCGAAATACGTTTTATATAAAGATTCGAGTAATCAATTGGGTTTCGTTTCTACCTTTTAATTATATTTAATTTGACCCGTTTATAAATACCGAGTTATAGTGATAATTATAAGGAGTTAATACGTCTAAATAAATGATACCGTAAATCGAAATTAAAGTAAATAGCGATACGTTTATTGAATATGTTCATCATTAGCACGATAAACTAAATAGTTTGGACTTTATTAAAGTAATTAATATCAACGAAAGATACGCTATATTTTTACGCGACTTAAGCGTCGAATGGTTCAATATTTTTGTGGGATTATGAATACGTTTTTAATTTTAAAATTGTTATGTACCGGCAATAGATGGATTAATGAACATCGATTTATTATTTTTGAATATACAGCGTACGGGTTTTAGTCGACGTTTATAAAATATTATAAATATTTGTCACATGAAAAGCGTGTATATATGTAACATTATAGTGATTGGCGTTATAATACCTCGGTCGTATAATGTACGTTCTAAATAGGTAGGTTTTAATTGTTTTCAGTGTTAGAAACTTTCGCTTAAAAATCGACGGTTATCAATAATAATATTTTCGATTTTTGTTATAAATCTTACAAAATGACATAAAAAAAGTACCAAAAAGAGATTCGGCGTTCGTAACTTCTTCCGTAATTACGTCATTGCGGCGTGTATAACAATAACGTTACTATTATATACTAGCTGTCGACAGAGCCGATGTAGTTTCTATTCTGTAGATATTACTGTGCAGTTTAAGCGTAGACTTTAAAAAAGGAAACCTCCGACGAATGTGCAACCGAGCGAGGAGTTACTTTGAACAAATTAAACGTATTTTTATGGATTGTTTTTTTTAAACGTTTTAAACGATAAATTATCGGAACAAATTCATACAGTAGATCGTTATAAATGATAGTGTGTGTATGTCGATTACTGTTTATTATAATTTATGATCATTCCAAAACGAGCTGAACGAGAATACGAACTGTGCAAAGTATAGAATTTATTTAAGCAAAACGACGTAATTTTTATTCCGAACTTAATAATGCGACTAATGATTGGCATATTTAGAGTAATGGTTTAGAGAAAAATACGTCATTTTCTATATAGTTTGAAATTTGTACGACATTTTTTTCCCGGTGTAAACACTTGTATTCGCGAAGTTCGGTTGAAAATATCGTATTCAAATACCGACATTCGTATTCAAATCGGATTAATACGTAATCAATTCGTTAACAGGGACATATTTGTTTAAATTATGGTCCGTGAATATTGGCGAAAAAAAACAGTTAAAATAATTTTCGTATACCCGAGAGAATAGGTACGTCACGAGTTTATTATAAGCGTAAAATACACCCAAGTTACCAGGTTTCGTCTTATGTTTGTATTGTCACTTACCGTCGGTTATCATGACGATATTTTCTGACTTTAGATTAAGATCATATTCTGTTGTACCCATATAGATTAATTTATTAATACTCAAGAGATTATATTTTCTATTTAATATTGTCGTAAGTCCATACTAGATTTTTTATTGCCTTCAATCAGATGTTAGCGAAAATACTCTTAAAATTTCGTACAGCCTTTCTATTATTTAAATAAATAATTAATTATAATTTTATAAAAACGAAAAGAAATTTTAATAAAATTAACGTTAGGGTTTAGATTGTTTTCCAACGATTAAATGTTTTTTCCTTAATTTAAGAAACAACGTTTTTTAAATATTAATTTGGAAGGCCTAGGATATTTTTTACTAAATAATAACTTTATTATTCAATTAAAACCGAGATCGTCAATATTTCAAATGTAGAATAAAAAGTCAACTGCGTGCAGATTAAAACTATGTAAAAATAAAATACGAATTTATTTTTATTCGATTCAAAGGAATAGATTTAAAAATACGTTATAATTTTTATATCGGAATTTCGTAAAGAATAATTAGTTACAACAGTAAAACAAACATATAGATAAGTTATTTATAAAACGTCGCGTTATATTAAACAGATAAAATCCGTTTGATTAAAGAAATGGTGTAGATATTATGATAAGTGTTTATTAAGAAGAAAGAACGTATCGAGTATTGAAACGTACTTTACGAAAATGTATTATAGTAGAGAGGGATATGCGTTGGGAAGCACAATTGCAAAGGATGTGGGTTACATCGCAAATTGAATTAATAGAACGGAGAGTGCTAAGTGAAGAGTTGTTTGATGGTAATTTTAAAGGAACGAGACGGAAGTAGAGTGTAACTTATTGTTAAACGCGAGTAGGACATTGTTTTTCTGCTAAGATTAGTAGAGGAAACCGAGGAGTATAGGAAATACAGGAAGAATAATTTTTATACCAGGAAGATATGTTGGGAGATAAATTGGACCATTGATTTGACCACATTTTGTTAATATGCGTTCTCAACATCAGACGGTGAAACGAGTAGGTGGATTTGGACAGAGAATCGGCCACTTCATCGTGTAATATGTGACGGTGCTCGCGGCACTCGTAAAAATTTGACTTCGTACGCGGAGAGGTTGAGCATGTAAACGAGGTGTTAACGTTACGCACGTTATTTAATAATGTAATATTGTAACAACGACGCTTATTTTATTACAAAACAAAACCGTAGACATATAAACGTAAACGTCGGTTGATAATATTGCAATTAAAAATACATTATAAACTTGTTTAAAATTACTATGTATTGAGTAGCGACACTTGAGTACTGAATTTAAACACTTCAGATGCTACAGTAATACGATCGCAGTTAAAATGTTTTTTATGTGTTCATAACAACATGATCGTGACAGATATGGATATAAAAAAGCCAGAACTAATTCAATAATATAGACAATAATTAATATTTAATCTTTGTAAGAATTCGAATAATATTTCCAATTATAAGTCGACGCTAATTAATATTTTATTTAACGCCTTTTTCATTAATTCAACCACTTCCTTAAACGTAAGGAAGAATGATTGAAAATGTTTAAAAAATTAAAAAATATAAAAATAAAAATCGAAAAACGTGTCAAATGTATACGGTTTTTAACGTGATTTATTTACCGGAAAGTCAATACGCTCGTACAAATTGTCGACGGGAAGAGGGGACTTTATTATTCTACGAAAAATTTCGTGTCGAAAACGTTCCGGAATGTAAGTTCAATATCTAAGTTGATATTTTTCGCGAATTTCGGATCACGCATTTTATTATGTAGGAAAACGGGTCGTTAACTCGTAATTGTGTTATGTTTTTGTCGACGTAATTTCGTTAATTTTTATTTAATTCTGTTCTATTTATATGTAGATAGAACGTGTTTGCATTTTAATTTCATATATAACTTCCTTTATATACGTATAATAATGTAAAGTCTTCAAGTCGAAATATTGATACGTCATTACGAAGATTTGTCGGTTTGTTTTAACGTTTCCTGTCAAGATGAAACCATCTCATTTCCCAATTCACGCAGTACAGGTAACTGTATACTAATTGGTTCCTCGAGTAAATATCACTAAACGTACTATTGTCGGATGAATATAAAAACAATTTCCGGTTTTCTATTCAATGACGTACGCGTTAAAACGTTATTCATTTCACCGCGTGTCACCGGATTGGTATATGAATTTCACAATCACCGTTATACTACGTTTTATTAGAGTAACACTTAACGCAGATACTTATGCTTTTTATATTTCGGCAACGATTAAAAAATTATGTTACGTTCGTTCTCGATTTCATATACGGTCGTTATATTATACCTTATTATAGAAAATCGTGGAACGTTGTATAGGTAAACAACCGTTTGTTTTGGTATTCTTCACGGTCAACTTATTGACAGCGAACGTTTTAAGGATTGTTTTCGAAAAGATACGTATTATAGAGATTTTTTTCTAGCCAACGAATTGAGAAATTGGACGCAGATTAGCGTATGTATACGTGTCCTTCGTACTATACATGCAATAAAATATATGACATGGTAGACAATGCATTACGTTTAAAACTGTTTTTGAATCAAATAATTATAGTGTTCCGGTCGAAATTATTAATATAAAACGGGCCAATGTTTAAAAAAACGAGTTTTTATTTCTATGAATAGCAGTCACTTTTCTAAAACAGAGACAACTCGCTTTATTATATATTTAAATTACGCAATTAACGTTAACAAAAATGTTTACTAATTCATGAAACGTAATACGTTATAGACATTTGAAATGACGACTACATTTGGAAAATTTAAAGGAATTTCATAAAATTCTTAATAAAACAAACGTCTGTCCCGATGTTTATGAACATAGTAAAACTTTTAAGCGTTTAATTTTTAATTAATTACGCAGATATGCCTGATATCTTGTAATTTAAAATTTTGATATATTATTATAATTATTATTTATTCTGAGCTCAATATTAGGGATCTATTAGACTTCCAGTTTGACATTATTTTGCATATGTAAAAGCACGTGCATAGTATAAGTATTACAAATAATTGTTATTTTTAGAAAAAAAATACACGAATAGTATTAATTATAATTAATTAATGTTATTTGTCTTAAAAGTTCAAAAATTATGACTTAAACCCTATAGAAAATCTGAATAACATTAAATCACAAGCCAGCTTTTATTATTAACACTGTAATTTTTAATTTTAACGTTATATAAACACGATATGATTTTTTCAAAAAATTTAATTTATTTAAGAATTAACGTAGAGTTTTAAAGACATCAACAATGTGTGCGTTTCTATACAGGTTTGTCAGATTTGCAATATTAGTTACAACCCTAAAAATGTTTGGCAATTCTAATCATATTAAAAAAATATATACGTCTTGTTTAATGTTTAATAAATTAACTACGGTCAATGTTTGGAATTACATAATAATATTATTTTCATAGAATTTTTCGTTTCGGGTAATACAATTTGAAATTGTACTCAAAATGAATGCAATGATATTTTAAATTGTATTCGGTGTATTTTGTGATTCTTGACCAACGATTTTTACTCAGCTCTTAAAATGTAGTAACGTGTTATTAAAACGTCGAGTTCATTATCAATTTATTGTACTAATTAGTAAAATTTAATATCATATAGTTAGACGCTTGAAACTTAATAATTTTTTTTGAAATGTAAAAAAACACATTTTTGTTATACATTAAAAATAACTGGGTTATTATTTATTAATAACGTGTAAAACAAACAGAATACTTGAAAATATTTAATTTGTTTAAATATTTTTATTATAATTATTCAATAATTCAATTCGAAAACAATACTTATATTATACATTTCGATATTATAAACGTCAGTATCAACTAACAATTGTACGCAATGCTCTATTTTTCATACACCGTCAATATGACAATAATGTCTACAAGACATTACCGTTCTTTTTTCGTATTTTTATCAATACAATATTACTTAAACACGTACTAGTATAACGTTCTGGATGACTAAAATTAAATAATCTGGGACACTTCAAAATTATAATAGTCGTATATCAAAATAAAGTTAAAAAAGAACTCGAAGTTTATAACCTAATTACAACCGATAGTAAAAAATCGATTACCTACTATACAATACGTTCGTTGATAATAATGTGTTAACGAGAAAGTGACGAATATTTTAATAACGTGCGCATTTATTGAAGTTTTTATTTTGACTAATTTTTTTTATAATGTGTAACATTGTTTATCAATGTCAATACCATAACCTATATTATATAGGCTGAGAAGACTATTGTTCGTTGGAATGTAGGTAAACATAGGTTATTAAGTTAAAACCCGTGGAATTATATTTGTACTCGGTTTTTTTATGACTAATTAAATATAAATAAATAATAATGATAGAATATATTTTGATGTTCACAAACGCGATTTATTTCGCGCAATAATTAATTAAATTAAATTATTACGTAACTAAATATTAATGGTAATAACTTCGTAAATATTTTAATTTATATTTTATTACAAACAATATAAGCGTAACTGTGTTTTGTATCGATAGGATTTACGTAGTTTAATTCAAATTGTATTGGAGCGTTGCAATAGTTAAAGAAGCCATATTGATAGAGCGTTAGTTTTTTTGAATAGTTAAATGCGTTTCGTCAGTCTATCCGAAATCTTATAACAAAGACAGACAATGGATATTTTTCTCTGTTTTTCTTTTATTCGTTTTTTTTTGTCATGGTTTTAATTATTTTCACTTGCGGCTTATAAACTAGACGATATTCAACCGACAACCGCATGCCGACCAGTAGTTCCGGAGGCTCAGAATTTCCACGTTGGTGCAATGTTTATTATTATTATTTTTTTATCGCGCTATTTTTTCCTTCGTTCGCCTTCGGAGAAAGGTTTTCCCGGGAGACCGCTTCGAGTAAAAGTGATTCAGTATCGCGACAACGCTTCTGACATGCCGACATAACATGCTACTGACACTCGTGTTGTGCGTAATATGTCCCGCCGCTTTGTCGACGAGCGTGCACACGGTACGACCCGAGAGCCACAATGACAGAAGACCTATCGACGGAGACGAGCGTCGCGTTCGAAATTACGTATCCGAACACGAGATACCGAAAGACGTGCCGACAAGGATTAAAATCGTCGGCGACTTAGGGACACCGCCGCCCAGTGTTAATTTGGATTTTGTGCCTAAACAGACGTACGTTCAGGTTAGACGATACGATGCCGTCAAACGGCTGCCGCAGGAGGCGGCTATGGAGGAGGCAACGACTTCGGAAGAAATGGTTAACGCGCCAAGACTTAGAGAGGTCGTTACGCACAAAAAGACTCAAGAGGTAATTTAATAAAATTCGAAAATGCGTCGAGTACTTTTTTAATGAGTACGGTGTGCGCCGTAGCCTTTGGATTTTCGTTTTTTAAATGTTCGTACGATTCTTAAGATACGAGAATATATTTATAGCCTTTTTAATTTTATGTAAAACATTTCGTACTTGCTCTAAATTAGCCGTTGTATTCCTAAAATAAGTAACTTAATATTTTTAGAATACAAAGAACATCTATAAAATTGATAGAAATAAGGTATATACATTCGTATGAAACACTATTTATTTTTCAAATTTACGATAATATGTAGTAATTTATCCTTATCTTCTTATTTCGTGTATTAATATTCATTAAAATCAACTTTTATTAGACGTTTTTCTTTCTTCAAAACTGTATTTTGACTAATAAAAAACCAACTAGAATTTCGCACTAAATTAAAATAAAAAAAAAATTAAAACGAATCATTGTATTTGCAGAATTTTACACGTCCGAATAAACATTTGCTTTGACTGCTAGTGAAGATCAAATTAACCTCTTTATTTTGTAATCATGAAATGGATATGTGTTATTCGGAATGTCCGTTTAGAATAATTTTTTTTATGTATAAATAAAATATAAACGATAAATAATATTTATATATATAAATTTATATTTATATATATTTATTTTTATATATAAATGGATGTGTGTTTAGTCATAGAAATCCGTGCTTTAAGATATTTAGATAACATTTTGAATAAGATTGTTTAATTTAATTTGGATATACCCGGGGATTCGGGATTATAATAAATGTTGCGTAGTTATATTTAAGCCGTGTTAAAATTATATTTTTAATATTTTTTTTTGAATTTTGGAAATATTCTGGATTATGTGTTATAATTAACACATAATTGTTATAATTATATATGTTATATATACATATTATAATTATATAAATTAACCTGAAATATTTGATTTATAAATAAAAAAATTTAAGGAAGAAATTAAAAGTTTTTATTAAATTCGTGGATAAAGTCAAAGAAAAAGGAAAATATAGATATTGCTTATTTTGAACATTTACGTACGTTTATTCGTTTAATTTATACATACACACATTAAGTACAACAAGCGTAGCATAATAAATATAATATTCTATACGTTTTGGTTATTAATTAGAACTATTAATGAAAATATATAATAATATAATTTGGGAACACGTACGTATGTATTAAAAATCGATTAAGTGACACTATTTTATTCGCTATAATTTGAAAATAAATATTATTTTATTATTCTCCGGAATGTATTTTGATAGTTTATTTTATATACTTTAAACGAGGTTTACGAATTTAAAAAGCGTCATATAGAAACGTAATACAAATCATTATTTGTTTATTAATTTCGAAAAAGTCTCAATAATATTACATTTTCCAACGAATATTTTAGATATTTATAAATATTTACAATATTATGGTTTTAATTTTATTAAATATGCCCCACGTAATTGTCAAACTTGTTTTTGAGGTTATTACACAATTGTCGTTAGATATTTACGAATGTTAATTTGCTGTTTACCGTGTTAACGTTAACATATATACCATATATAGGTACATTTTTTAAAATATCGTTGATTATTTTGATTGTTAAAATTCGGACCTTATTAACGAGTTATTAAACTATTAAAGTAATTGATCTTTATTTATGATAATACAATTATTTATATACCTAGACTGTTATTGTCATTAAGAGTGAAATTATGTTATTTTGTATACATTGGCTCACTGAATTGTTACACGATACGTACATGTTCAAGTTAAGGAAGGGAATATACAAGATAATAGAGAGTGTCGTATTAAAAATAAAAAACTAATTCTTTTATAACGTTACACATGTCACGATACATGTACCTACCTACTTGTTTGTCGTAGTTGTATATGACAACGATTTCAAAAACCGCGTAATTATGAAGTTTAAACCACATCGCGTTTGATTTCACGATTGTCTCATATTGTTTCCTAATAATTTCACTCAAGGCCTCTCGTATTGTAGCTCCAAATATAAATTATATTTCTTTAAATTCTTTATAATATATCATCCGTAGATCTATCCCGCAGTTTCTAAAATGTCGAATGATTTATTCATACGTAGTGGAGACCTTTTTATTTTTTTTGAAAAATTAGGTAAAACAATGTCGCGTATCAACAATTTTTATATTTAATTGGTAAATGGTCGTGCACAAACCATACATTATTAAAAACACAAGCCTGTGTGAAAAATTGCTGAACAATGGCGTATCTTATTGACATAAATGAAAATCGAGTTTAACGTCTATTGCTTATTATTCATGTGAACAATAGGGGGGAAATCGATAAATTTCCCGAATTCCGCACGCATTAAACGCTATTTAAATAAAATAGAAAGTTATTATTATCATTGTTATTAGTATTAACGCGTTTAATTTTTAGGTGTACGAGGAACAAGGCTACGAAGATGCCGGATATGACCACGGTGGTTCAAAAAAATTAAAAGTCGAAGAAGAAGCGAAGGATAATCAGAGCGCAGAAGTCCTCGTGCCTAGTAATAGTTCATTACAAAATGCTGAAGAAACCAAAGATAATTTAGCGTCGGTGACGCCGCCTGGCCGGGGAACTTGGAGCCGACATAAAAAGACTACCGGCAAAAAAACTACGTACGAAGTAGACGGCGATAAAAGAAAAGTAACAACGAACGATAGCGATCCTATTGATGAAAAATCGGCGGGTAATTATACGAAGTTTGACGGAAGGAAGACAATCGTTGTGCAAAATGTCACCGAACCGGAGACGAAAAATTCTAAAAAAGATGGCGCGGAGTCTAGGCAAGTGTCCAGTGTCAGCAAAACTAGAGACAAAGTAGAACCTACGACGTACCGGCCAACAATTAGACATGGTAGTTCTCGTAATTCAAATAAACAGATTAAAAACGAACCGAAAAGAAATCGGACTAGAAGCAGGCCAAGGAAACAACACCAAGAGGCTGACGGACAAAAGTTTCAAACAGATGCCGCCGGAAGATACGATAATAGTCCTTGGATACCGATATCACCACCGATCGATTATAACACACCGCGGCCGCAGTATAAAAAACAGGTAAAATCGGAAATTAATTCCGAATTGCGTGAACCGAATGGCCATGCCACAAAATACGGTTATACTGTAAATCACGACACGCCATACAAATATGTGTTTCCAACTGATTCATTAGCTCCCGATTTGCCGAATAAGCTGAATAGAAAATTAAGACCCAAGTCCGAAAACACTGGTGTTACAGATGGCACACCAAAAGTGTTACCGTTTGGAAATTACGAGTACATTCCTCAAACAAACTATGACGGTAGTGCCATAAACCCAAAAAAATATAAAAAAATAGAGTCTTCCCTAGAAGATTTATCATTTGATAATAAACGTCTACCTTTGACCGACAAACACAAGGAAGTAACACCAAAATTTAAAACACTTTTTGCTCATAACACCAAACAGGATGGTAGTGCCATTATTCAAAAACAAAAAAATTATCCAGTTCAAATTGGATCCTCGGAACATTTTAATAGTAATTTAAAGTCTGAACCTTATCGAGTGCAAAAAAAGAACGTCCATAGAGATGTTGAAACAGAATTAGGAAATTATGGAAACTCTGGAACGTGGTACACTGGCACTGTATCTCATGATTTTAGTTTGCCTAAAACGTACGATGCTCCATTTATAACGAGACGAAAAAAAAATAACGTTAATATTGATTTACGAAGAGATCCGTCTTTACACGTTTATCCTAAGTATGAAAATTATCCGAATTTTCAAAACGTCAAATATTCTGTCAAAGACGAAAGCAATCATGGATATATACCATTAAGTAACATGAACAAAGGACAAGCAAATAGCGAATATTACGAAAGTTCGTCGCGTAATAAAAATCAAGATAGTACACGTCATTACGAGTATTCTAAACCTTATGATAAACCACAAAGTATTTACACACTATCATTGGACTCTTATAAACATTTGGATAATCATCCAAAAGCTACAGACCACACCTCTCAATTATCAAAAGGTAATAATTATTCGAGATTTAATAAGTCGGAGGATTATCCGAAATTTGAATTGGATAAACGATTTGAAAGAACAGACAATAAACCGCCATCTACGTATAGATTAATTCCCTATAAAAAAACGGTGAAAACGAATAATCCTTATTCGTACGTAAATCACGATGATCATTATCCTTCCGGAAGCGGATATAGCGGAGTCAAGGTAGAGGCGAAGACACAAAATCTAAAATCCGATAATACCTTAATGTATTGGAATAGCAGACATCCTCATTTACCTAAGGACTCAATAAGGAATGTCGCGGAGGAGCATAAAGGTAAATCCCACGAAGAAAATACTCGTCACGTTGAAAATTTAACGTTAGCACATTTCTCGGGACTTCATAAGTCTGGTTCGTACCGACCTCTTCCGTTAGAATACAATGAACGGGTAAACAATTTGGCTAAGCTTCTCAACGACAACTATCCGAAAAGAACACGCAGAGACTTGGAAGTAATTAATATTGCTTCAAGCGGTACTACAACTGAGATTCCAATCGACACTGTTGTGTATCCTCATTACAAAAGGGCGCCGAAACAGTCGGCGTTAAGATACGCTACGAATCCGAATTTGACTCCCCGCAAAACGGCTGGTGGAATGGAGTTTTACGCGTCTACGGATAGTGTGAAATGTAACGGTGTGGAAGCGCCCGTTGGCATTGTACCTGAGAGGACCGAAGACGGCGAATGGAAGGGCGAACCGTCGATTAAAAGCCCCAGGGTCGACAATCTCGGTGATCAAATTGGATGTTTAAAAACCAAATTTTTCGGTACCGATCCTTTAGATAATCCGATATTTAAAGAGAAAGATGTTGGATTTCCGGATATATTGTTTACTACGAAAAAACACCCGGAAAAGGAAAACATCGACGTTGATCCGGAGAAGCCAGGTGTAGATTGGGATATTGCGGACAAACTAATTCCCGGTCAATGGTTTCCCAATGATAAACGAAAACGAAGGTAAATTTTATTCAATTGTAATATACGTGATACAATTAAACGTAAATGCTAAAATTATATTTTTATAGGTCGCATAACAGTAGTTTACCAATCAATCATAAGATACATAGCATGGCAACAATAATTCCAGAGCCAATGATTTTGACATTTCCAACGAATTCTACGACGGTTGTCTATACCAACGATACGAAAACGAATACGGAAGCAAGCGATTCTGAAAGCTCTTCAAATCGCGAACATATTTTTCAATATTCGATTCTTCATCCTACTTTAAAACCTGAATCTAATACTCGCAAAGACCATTTTATAGATAGTAAAATTGTGGGCCTTATTCCACCACCACCGCAGTTAAAGGGAAAAATTAAAAAACATCAAAAAGCGAAAAAGCCGACGGTGAAAAAAATATTGAAAAAAATACAATTGGACGACGAATCGAACGAACCCGATTTTTTCGACGTCCTAAGTCCTATTACGTATTTTTTTGCCGATGAAGACGATTCTAAGGTAGCGCCGATTGTTCACAATTTTTTTAATATTAAAATGACACCATCCACGAAATTCAAGGCCACGACAAAAGTTGATAGTAATAACGATGACCGAATGAACAAAGTTCAAATTCAAAATTTTAGAAGAACTAAAAGGAATATGAAAGGCGTTGAATTACAAAAGCCTAGGCAGAAAAAACTGTTCGTCGGTACGAACATGAATACCAATGTCAGTTTATCTTTACCTACTGCTAGAGTTAGGATGTATACACCAATAAATGGGACATGGCTTCGAGAGAAGAGAGAGCACGTTTCGGTTAACGTGGATATAAGACGGAACGAGCCACGATACTATTATCGTATGGAACGGCCATTGGCGCGGGCAAAAAGAGTAGTGCATAATCCTCCACTATCTAGCAGAAGTGGCCAAGTATTTAGCAGTAAATATTTGTTATCGGATCAGGTTAATTCAGAAACGTTACCAGAGAAAGTACATGTAACATATTCTACAACACCTAAACCTATAATAAATGTGACAACACCGAAATTTATACCGGCGATTGCGTTTGGAGATAGTAAAACTAAAATATTAGCTTATAACGACAGCATAGCTAACGGTACGAACGATAATGAACATATACAGTTTGATAAAAAAGGTTCGTTAATATACGTTATTAATCCGGACACTGGCCTTGGAAAATGGATGAAAGTGATAAAAGTGAAAAACGAAGGAGACGTAAAACCTGCATTTGAAAATGGTCCCGTTTATTTAGAAACGAAAGCTAAGGATGTCTCCGGATCAATTGGTAAATTTGGGTTTAAAAATCCGAATAAGGATTTATTCAACGACGTATTAGGTTCTACTATAGACAGTTTAAGTCACAGGTTTAAACTTAAATTTCCGAATAACGAACCAGTTGTAAAGAGTAAAGTGGTTGAAAGATCAAAATGTCCGAAATTGATAAAGCCGAGAAAAAAAGAGGTTTGTATTAAATTGCGAAGTTCGTTTTACGTATTCGAAAGTATTTCTATGTTATTATATTATAATTCTAGATAAGAAGAAAAATTACTACGACAACTTCAACTACGGAAATTCCTGTGGTGGAGGAAGACCTTGATGATAGGCCAGAGGATCAAAGTGAAGAAGAAGAATCTACACCACCACCTCAAGAGGATGATGAAGAAACGACACCAATACCTCGAGGAGAAGAAGGAGACGAAGAAGAGGAAGAAGAAAAAGGGGGAGAGGGAGGAGGTGAAGGTGAAAATGAGGAAGAACCACCTGTTGAACGACCCCGTTTTCAACAAGAAAGTGAAGAAACACCCGAGAATACAGAAGATGATCAAAATGTTTACGAATCTAACCGAAAAAAAAAAAAATTTATGCCTAAAAAACCAGAATTGTATAAACACCGTTTTAGACCAAGGGATAAAAATAATATATTATTAATGTAATTCGAAATAGATTCTTTTCCCGATAATTTATTTTGTAAATATTATAGATTAAAAACAAGATTACTTTTAATGTAGTTGTAAATAAAATGAACGCAAACGATAAATTAAATATTTTATCACGTTTTGGTAAAATGTTTGTCTTTTAAAGAAAACTTTCAAACCGACAACAAATATTATATTATTACCAAACTGTGAGTACTACTTCAAAAAAAACTATATTATTTTTTCAAAAAACTTTTTACATGTATAAAGTTTTATATAAACTAACCAACATACCTAATTATTATGAAAAATATTGTATTATTTTATAATTTTTTTAATTTTAGGCCCTTTATCCATTTATTTTTAATTTAAATATTTCGACTTACAGTACATACGATAAGCATTATGAATCGATTGTGATTTTATAAAATATATTTTAATAAAATAAACGTTTACTATTTTTAATGTAATCAAAATAAAAAAAATGTTTTAAAAAATCAATCCTTCGTCTACACAGATAATTGTTTATTTATTGTTATAAAATAATATAAGAAGTTCGGCGCAAAATAAATATGTAATAGACGTTTAATAATTGAGCGAATATAATTTTCAGTTTTTCTTTCGATAACTATATTTAATATTATACGCCTCCAAAAATAAGCCTACAGAATACGTTATTTGTGTAATGTAAATCTTTCAAAAATTTATTATAGACATACTGTATTAAAAGTGTATGATGTGACCAAAAATAGTAAGGCAACTCTATAGTGTTGAACCTACGTGTTCAGTATCGAAGTCATTTGATAACGTTTCCAAACGTGAGTGTTTATATTACGAAAACGTTTTATAGGTTATCAGAAGTCAGCGTTTTTATCTATATTTATAGGTACGAAAGAGAATAATTATTTAAATGATACCTGTAACGGTACACGCGTATTAGACGGAGAAGATAATTTCTACGCTAAAAATATCTGTCTATCTCTTTAGTAGCAAAATATTTATTTTCAATTAGAAGCTATTGAAGATAAGTCGAAATTTCTGTTTTAATTAATTAAAACCCGGTAATGGAATATATACTCTGTACATATTCAACGAAAATAATTAAAGTTATTTATGTATAATATATGAGCTTAACTTATCGAAAATTGTACTGTAAATATTAACTTGAACAAAAAAGTCAATATTGGATAGGTAGGATTATATAAATTTGCATAAAGAATGTTTGGGCGCGTTTAATATTTACTCGAAAAATTGAACAATATTCCATATATATATTAAATAATAATAATAATAATAATAATAGTAAATTTTTATTACCTTTCTAATTTTATACAAAATATGAATTCGTACCTTAATTGCTCAGCAAAAGCTGTTTACTATGGCAAACGTGTTATTTAGATTTAGACCATTAGCGATTGGGTTTAATTACACTTTAAATCGACAAATCTATTAATAAGTCGCGTAACCTTGTCAAAATAGCTGCCACGAAAATATCGAATTTTGGTTAATTCGTAATCGATATAAATTGTTTTTTGATATTATAGCTGTTTGTATACCTATTATACGAATTACTTCATACTTGCCTCGGGACAATGACAATTTATTGTTTAAATATCCTTTATTATTTGAATCTATTTGAAACCTAATACTATGTCCGTATATTCCATATAAAAAAAAATTTATATTTACCTTACATTATCACACTGAATACTGAATAGTTCCTAATCAATGCTTAATGTAGTTATTCTCTTTATTACAAAGAGTAATTAGTCGTTATATTTATTATACATTAATATAAAATAATTATATTTTTATAATTAATTAACTAGTCGTTCGTATTATTTTCAGTTCCAATTGGATAAAAATATTATTAAAAATATATATTGTGTATGTAAGGTATAAATTAGTACATAATTATTACTAGGTCATTTGGCCAAATACAACTATAATTTGTTATAAAAACTTTAACTTTTTATACGGATAAACGTCCACTGAATGGAATTTAAATTTTAAATCGTTAAAACTTTTATTTGTTTTTAACACGAGTTATGAATATTCAATAAGTTTTTATATATACAATAAATATAATATTATTATTTATAATACTATAAATTATACGACAATAAGTATTCATGGTATTATTAAACTATACGGGTGCTTGTAGTTGGACAATTTTCAATTATTGGTGGCGTGAACTTATTTCTATTATGGAGCAATAGTACTATTTAGGTACTTGTTTTTCAAATTTTTTTAATGTACACCCATGTTGTAGAATATATTTATTAAATTGTTAAATATGAATTTACGTTTCGGAAAAAATCCTGGTAAACGTCCGTGGTGTTATGTTATGGTATACCTTGTATTTCCAATTACCGAAATAATGTAATTACTATTAGATTAATGACGAAATATATTTTTTACCATTGTATTATGTCAATTGGAATCAAAGGAATAATAAAAGTGATGTTTTTTGTCATAAACGGTTTCAAAATATATTTAATAATTGCGTAATTTTTTTATTGAAAATTTAAAACTAAAATAAACAAAATGTAACGAGCCGCTTAGCAGAATGTGACCCAAATAAGTTACCTAGAGATGGTTTTACCGTTTTATTGTTATTTTGAATTTGGAAGCAAAAATATATCCAGTAATTGAAAAACGATTTTGAATAATTTATTATATAAATCTAAAAAATATAAAAAATATTGTTATGTTTTATTTTTTTTTTAATTGTTTGTTACATTTTGAGCTGTTAAAAAAACAAAAACGAATTGATTGAACAATTTTATTGGTTTTTTTTTTACAATTTTTTAGTTAATTATAATTACGTTTAAAGATAATACTGGGAAAATTGAAAAGCATGTCAAATAAATTACCAATTTGATGCAACTTGCTAATAGAACGTGATGAATGTTAAAATCATTTCGTCTTTTCATATAAAAAGTAATCAGAGACAATAATAAATAAAAAATGATCATGTCATTCTAAAAATAATTCATTATTCGAATCGTTTAGAATTTAATTCAAATAAATTAAATTAGAATTAAAAATTACTATTATGATTAGTTTATTTAGTGATTACGTTGAATAGGTTTCTGTTCTTTTCCTAATAACAATGCTGGAAAAGTTAAAAGTGGACATTGGCGTTTTGATTTATTAGTAATTTCATTTTAGGTTCTACTATTTATCTATGTTTGCCTTTTATTGTCATATCAATACAATGTTTGCATATCTGAGGGTTTCGGAACATTCAATATATACACAGAATTTGCCCAAGCTTCTGAATTCCACGGAATTTCCCAAATACGTTTTAAATGTTCTTTAAATCTATTAAATAGTTTTAAATAGATTTTAGAATAATTTTCATATTTGTGTAAATATAATTAGAGAAAATTGAGGTGTATTTTTTGTTCAAAATAAAATTAAATGAAATTTGACGATAAAATATTATTTTTGGAAATTGTTTATGATAAAAAAATAATATACCTATTTGGTTATTTAATAGTATAAACAATATCGTGAAAGAAAAACGTTTCTTTTAAAAGATATTAAAGGTAATAAAAATGTTTATGTATTTCATAATTTGATAAAAATAATAAAGCTTACAATAATATTAGAATTATTGTTATTAATATTAAACATATATTGTTCTTATTGATTAATTGGAAAATTAATTTATCCTATAATAAATCAAAAGCCAAAGTAAACTGATTAATAGTTTCACGATCAATAGTTACGTCTTTTTTAGTATTTCAAATCTATGACATTTGATTGATAAACAAAATGATGTTTACACCAATTTCGTTTAATAACTAATAGATTAATAATATTTTGATAATAAATTATTTGTAGTATTATATTACTATTTATTAATAACTAAACAGAGGCACAGGGTTACCTTCCAAAATATCGTCACAAACTAATTGTGCCATGTCATTTTTTTTATTAGCAAATTAAGAAAGTTAACGCGGAAAAACGAAAAAAAAGATTACAAAATAAATTCGTCCAAATATTTGTAATTATTTTATTTACAGTGTATTTTTAAAATTATATAATAGTAATTATACACACATACAAATATATTCATATATATATATATATATATTATATGACTTATTATATATGTATAAATGATTAACGCAATAAATCAACGATATATATTAGCTAATATTATAATATATAATATACGAGGTTATATATATTAGGTATACATATATAGTTATTGCATGAACTATTTTAAAATCGATAACGAATTATTATTATTTATATCTACGTATTACGTAGCAATTATTTATGTTAATTTTAAAGGCTTTAAAAAAATATTGAAGTTTAATAATTCAATTATTAGCAATTATTTAAAGGACACAATAAAAATTGATTATTATTTTTTTTGTAAACCTAATATTATCGACCTTAATAATATTAATGTGTATCTTATTTAATTAAAATTCGCAGAGTGTATTCCAATACAAAAAGTTATACAATGATCATTAGTATTGACGATTGAGTTGGTTTTTGAAACAAAAATATCCGGGTATATTTGTAATATTGTATTTTGTTTTATTTACAATTTTAATTACACGTTTATGTATTTCGAAATGTTCGTACTACATTTACAAGTAATAAACAACTTAATGACTTATGTTTGGTTTTAAACGCATATCGTTCCAATGACCTTAGGTCCAGCTACAGGGGAAAATACATTTGCTTGATCGAGTTTCCATTTTGTATTATCGTTAAAAGTTAATTACTATTAACAACGACTTTACTGTAGAAAAAATATCCGAGTGTGGTCAAAAAATCACAATAAAAGAACGAGCAGTGTCCAATGGAAGTCAGTACAACAGCGTGAAGTGAACCAATAATATAGACGTCGTTTAAAGTTCTACAAACGAAACAAAAAAATGGCCGTTAAATTCATTTTGGTACGTATTTATTGACTTATATACAATTTGATTTGGATTTTGGTTATTTGAAACACGTTTTTTTTTACTGTCTATAGTTCTATTTCAATTTTTTGAATTTTTGGTAGACTAGATGGAAATTAAAAATATAATTTATGTCTAATACCGACCATTGATGATGGTTTATACCTAGAGTTGTATTTTATATATTCGTGATTTTAATTCCATAAATTCTGTTAAGAAATATGATAGGAACAAACGTATTATTCAATAATTATTTCGAATGAAATATCGTTTTGAGTGACGCTAGGACTGCCACAAAACACGGTAAAAATTAATATTTTTGTACTTAAACGTTACTGTTATAATGCAGTATATTATTTATGGTTCAAATACATTAACGTGTATGTATTGATAAATTGTAAAGTATTATTTTATTTTTTTTAACGTGAAGTAAATTAAAATTAAAACGAAAACCCATAATGATATATATAACATAGGAAAAGTGCTAAGGTATAATTTCATATATCATTAAATGAATATCAACGAACGAGTTTATCGAATTTTTTCCGTCTTAAACGAAAAACAACTATAATTTCAAAATAGCGCGTAACATTGTAAAATGCATAATATTCAACGCCTGTAATAAAAGCAAATGCG
>JAIPRN010001657.1:0-41501 GCA_025469175.1 Geopemphigus sp. TES_GeoC_2020
TATATATTTATATAGGTATATATATGTGTAATACTTCTTCACTAATTTCTTTTAAAATACTAGGCTTTAGTTCTTGATGTTTAAATAATGTACCAATAATTATGCATTCTTCATTAATTTTATCATGCAATTCTGATAGTTTATAAATTTCACAATCTTTACCTAAATAAAAAAAAATACCAATCAAAATTATAACAATATTCTATGAGTTAATATTTTTAACAAATAAATAATTATAAAATATGTTGCATTATTTTTAGCACATTGAAAAAATTACTCTGGTAATGATCCAGAACTTGATTTATATATTGTAAGTGGCATATTTATAGGAGGTAATATTTGAGATATGACAAACATATTGAATATAGTAAATATTATATCACTTCTACAAACAAAACTAATTATCAGTGCAAGTAGGTATCTAACATAATAATATATATAATATAACAATAATCATAAACATAAAAAATTAAAGCATTCTCATCATGGACATTGCTTCTCTTCAATAAATATTTTTAAAATAAAAATTTTTCCTTAAATATCAAAATATCAACGAACAATAATTTCTACATAAAAAATGTAAATGATAAATAGAACTAAAAAAATGATTTAACCGAACCATAAATAT
The DNA here is from genome assembly GCA_025469175.1 of Geopemphigus sp. TES_GeoC_2020. Classification (NCBI taxonomy): domain Eukaryota; kingdom Metazoa; phylum Arthropoda; class Insecta; order Hemiptera; family Aphididae; genus Geopemphigus; species Geopemphigus sp. TES_GeoC_2020. Next base: position 629 of record JAIPRN010001657.1, read on the forward strand.
ATAGGAATTTAAGAAGGAACTATTAAGAAGCGATGTCATGGTATGAAGTACAAATTACAAATCACAAATAAATGTATTATTAAATCAACTGTCAGTACAACAATTTTTACTTTACTTTTATTGTTTTTAATAAATATTAGCCATAATTAATATCATATTATAGGTACTTTGTAACACAATATATTTTTATTACAAATAAATTTTTTATAATGTGTCGCACAAATGGAATTTATATATATATATATATATTTTTTTTTTAATTAAATTTTATGACCTTTATTTGTATTGTTAAAGAAATACCCACTTAAAAATGTGTATTGTGATAATGTCCCAATCGCTTTTACAATTCATAAGAATAATCTAATTTGAAGTGAACGCAATCAAATTTATTAAAATCTTGTACCTACCCCATTTTTGTTGTACTTTTTCAATAAGTACGTCTCTCATTTGCATTAATCGATGAGCGTAAATATGCGCAAACTGCTTGTTGTAGTTAATATTTTTCAAGCGGTATAACGATGAAAGATCCGCGTAATTAAAAGATAATCGTTCAAATTCAGTTTGATCGTAATTGCCGACGAATTTAGGCATTTTAATATTACGTTACACACAATAAAAAAAATTTTAAAAATTAGGAAATAGACGTAAATTAAGATAAATAATAGTAACTCGTTAATTTATATTCATAATTTACATACACTTGTGCCGACTAGATTTTTGAATAAATTATCAAATAAATAAACAAATATTAAATATTATCAATTACCTGCCTGAATCTCCACAACCATCAAGAAGCGGGAAAACCGCTGGAATGATGTTAGAAACGGAGTCTGTTCGACTAATATAATTTCCTTGGGTTTCCAAAACATCAATAATAATGAAATCGAAAAGAAAACTATTATGTGATAAGAATAAAAAAATTAATTGATAACCGGAATAGGAAAGTTTATTATCCATTCACCATTGTTTATGTTTTTCCTACGCCTATATGTGTGTGCTGTTGTTTTACTGTTCATGTTAAAAACTAAATGACAAATTGTATCACGAATGACTTATCATGTTTTAATAATTATGATCACATAAGTTATATAATTAGTAGACATCTAAGTTCTTACACTCTTACTCATACATGGAGACCAATTTAGCGGAGATAGAGCATAGAGCCATTGAGTACTTGAATCACAAACAATGGAGCAACGCGTTTTTCTGTTTCGATCAGTTATTGGAGAATGCTGTGGCCAAAAGCTTGCCGTCCGAACGTTTTGTTGGCTACCTGTTGGGTCGTTCTCAGTGCAGTTTGGAATTGAAGAAGTACGACGACGTTATTCATGACTGCCGACATATCATATCTATGCTGACTGATGATGAGAACGTATATAGTTCTCGTGTGCGCCGTAATCTAGTTAATGCATTGTTTGCTTTAAAGAGATATGGCGAGGCTGAACAAGCTGCTTTAGAATGGGTTGTCAGGTCAGACAACAACAGTGAGGCAAAAAAAATGTTAGACACTGTGCGTTTGGTTTGGAGTATATCAAAAGAAGACATTCCTACGCCTGTACAGACATTAGAAGATCAATTAAACCAAATCAATGAGGACCTGCTATTTGGAGATAGACTAGATTCTTGGATTGCTACAGGAGTCAGAGAACAAAGTAGAAGGAATAGAAAACATCCTGTAGAGTTGGTTGATGATGAAAAAATAGTTGGCCATCTATTTGAATCTTCCAATAATGAAAATAATGGTTTTCACAATTTTGAGAGAAATGGTCAATTCTTTGAACGGTTTAATGGATGTGGTATGCATTATAATAAATATTATACTATTACAACATATGGTTTCTATTAATTGACTAATTTCGATATATTTTTTTGTAGGACCAGAAAATGGTATGAGCTATTCTAATGTAGCAAAGCATAACGGTGAATCATATGATTTAAGAACAAATTATCAAACAAAAGTTATTGAAGTTTTCCAAGAACCAAGTAAGTAATTTATAAATAATAATAAAACAATTATTAAAATATAATATACTAAGGAGGTAGCTTGTTCTGTTTTTCATTTATAATTAATCTTCCTCGCCTTTTTTCCATCTATTTGGAGTCGACCACCTTGGTCCTTAACCTCAATCATTCATACATATACCAGCAGTCCTCATATCACACTATCACATTCAACCACTTCTTCTTTGGTCTTCCTCTTCAACACTTAATTCCATAACTTACTGCTTCCAAATCTTCTGTCCTCATAACATAACCAAACCATCTGAGCCTATTCTCCTTTATTTTATCCACAATCAACGCTTCCTCTTATATATTCATTTCTTATCCTATCTTCTCTTGTCACCCCACTCATCTATCTAAGCATTCTCATCGTGGCTACACTTATTTTCTGCTATATCTTCTTGTCTACCATTCAACATTGAATTATACAATATAGTTGATCTCACTTCACTCTTATAGAACTTACCTTTCAACCTCATTGGAATTCTCTTATTTCGCAAGACACCAGACACTTCTCTCCACTTGATCCATCCATACCTAATTCTATGTTTCACTATTCTCTTCAAGACTCCCATTCTTTTGTACAAAGGATCTTAAATACTTTAAACGTTCAACCTCTCTTACCTCGTCTCCACCTACTGTCATTCCACTCTTTATTTCATTTATTTGTTCTCTTTCATCAAACTTATACTCTATATACTCTGTCTTTCTTTTATTAATCTTTTATTCCTTTTCTTCCAGAGCTAATCTCCACATGTTGAGTTTTTCATTAACTTCTTATTTTCTCCTACCAACACTATATTGTCCACAAATAACATACACCATGGTACCTCCTTCTGTATCTCTTTTGTAATATAATCCATTACTGAGAACAGGTAAGGGATTAAAGCTGATCCCTGATGCACACACTTACTCTTACCCTAAACCTCCAGTTTTTCCACACCTACTTTTAACACTGGTATATGATCCTTCATACATATCCTCTACCACATTAATATAAGTTTTTGAGATTCCTTTTCTCATTAATGCCCACTTTAAAACTTCTCTCGACACCTTGTCATATGCTTTCTCTAAATCTGTAAATACTATATAAAGATTTTTCTTTTCTCTACACTTTTCTACAAACTGCCTTACACAAAACAACGGCTTCATTGTTAACTTTTCAGGCATAAAACCAACTGATTTTTGGTCACTGACATCTCTCTTCTTTTCTCTTATCTATGATATTTTTTCAAGTCTTCATACTATGGCTCATTAATTTTATGCCTCTATAATTACTACATTCTTGTATGTCCCCTCTGTCTTTAAATATTGGTACTACAATACTTTTCCTCTACTCGTTTATAATTAATAAATATTAATTATTGTTTTTCAATTTTTCAATTTATTTTTAAAACAACTTGTAATAACTAATTCAGTTTAAAATAAAAGTGGCCTAAATATTGATTCGAATACCTATTTATTAATTTATTAATTAATGACATTTGATTTATGTTTTACTTAAGTAGTAGTATATATTATATATTTGGTTTATAAAGTATTAAAAATAAAATTTAATTTTTAAATTTACCATATTATATTTATATATTTCGTACATTTATCATTTAATTACTTTAAAGTTTTATTAATTTATTATACAATATTTGTTATTAGAAAAGCCAAATTATTTACATTTTCATAATATTATAGAGTTCGTATATAGTATAAAGTATATATTTTTTTATCCATAAAATGATAAAAGTATCTATTGAAAATTTTTTATTGTAATATTAATAAATAATAGTTATACTAACTATTAAATAATATATTTTGAATTAGACGTTGATTATTATAATATGATTTTCTAGGAAAAGATAAACAAACAGAATTAAAGTTTCCAAAGAAAACTGAAATGAGGTATTCCTGTACATATTGTGGTATATCATTCCATTTAGAAAACCAGCTCCGAGCACATTGTGCTACTGAAAATCATCAAACAGTAATTATGTCTGATGAAGGAAGAGATTGGAAATGGCGGCCACCGCCACGAGGATTTTCTTCCGAATGCTATACGTATGGAAATTCCTCATGTGTTGGATTATTTATATTTTGTGTTTTATTGATAATAATATTTGATTTTAGCTTATGTGAAGCTTTTTCGGATGGAGAAGCAACAGAAAATTCATGTAAGTATGGTGCTCAGTGTGTTGAAGCACATGGTGTGGAAGAATTGACTGAATGGAAAGAAAGATTTGAGTACAGACGTATGAAATTACAACGTGCAAGTGAAAATAAACTTTATGGAAAATCTTATACTGAGCAGTTACTGGAAAAGTATATCATAAATTATTTGTAGAATATATAATTTAAAACTATTTTGATTCAAATTAATTTTATAAATAATTTTATAGATGGGTACAATCAACAAATCCAGAAAAAATCATGCGTGAAAGTTTAGATAGTGTTGTTGAATCTCATGACTGTGATTTAGTAACCACTGTTGAATCCAAAACTAGCAACCGTGAATGGACGTTTGTATTAGAAACAACATCATCTCTTCAGGCAGTTGCCTTACTTCAAGATACTTATCGTAATCATTTTTCTTTGAAACATATTTTGGTTGATAATGGATTACAACAAGTTGCTTTTGATATGGAACCACCTAATGATCAAGAATGGGTATCTCAAGCACAGCATCCAGTTTCACAATCCTTGTCTTCCAAACTAAGACATCAAATAAAAGTTTATTTTACAACAAATATTTATGGGACCTTCAGACAGGCAGTAGTATTTGATTTTGGCCTTGGTCCTGTTTTAGTTAAACATCTTTGTGTGGATGTTATACCTTTGACAGATTGTGGTAGGGTTAAAGAGATTCACCGAGAGTTAATATTATCATCGATGGAACGATGGAACTTAGCTAATTCAAATATTATCGAATTTCAATCATCAATTGGACCTACTCAAGTGCAAGATGATAGAGAAAGAGAACAAAATTTATTATTAAGTTATCCAGCACCTTGTCCTTCAACATTTTCTTTAACTCATACTACTGTTTCTGAAAAAAAACTTACAAGAAATAATTACAGAGCGAGAATTCATGAGTTATTATATGTTGAAGAACTTGCACGTTATGAACAAGTATTATATTTTTTCATTTTTCATAATATTTTGTTTTGTCTTAAACTATTTATGTCAAATATTTTAGGTGGCCAGGTATAATTTAACTGCAAAATTACAATTGGCTAGTTGTTATCTACTATCTCCTAGTGGTGTTGCAGCTAGTACTGCAAAATATTCTCATAATAATGAATTATTTGCATTACTCCAACTTGGAACAGATGTATCTGAAGACACTTCTGCTGGAAGGTTAATTTTAAATAATTGTACTACTGTTTATCTTTCTCCATCTAAAGGTAATAAGTCTTAATCAGTATAATATTTTAAATTATCAATGTTTATTAAATTTTTAGAATCTAAGTCATCTGATGAAAAGCGAACTGTTCATGAGGCACAAATTGAAGATAAAGGCAAAAATGTTATCTATCTCAGATTATCTGCCAATACAGTTACTGGTCTAGGTCTTAAAGCAGAAACAAATGTGAAGTTTGATGTACAGTTTCAACTAAATCGAATACCATATTGTGAATGGCATTATGCTATTGATCATATAGCTGATTTCAAAATCATCTTCCCTGATACATTTTTGGAACCAATTATACCATGGAGTCCAAAACGACAATGGGTTGATATTATTGACAAAAAGTTAAACGTAAAACAAAGAGAAGCTGTTATTGCAATCACAACTCCTACAAACATAAGTTTACCTCCAATATTAATTATTGGTTTGTATAATAGAAAATATATGTATTTGAAAATCATAATACATATTTATATTTTTTTCAGGTCCATTTGGTACTGGCAAAACGTATACTTTAGCCCAAGCAATTAAACAGACATTATTACAAGATAATACAAGAATTTTAGTATGTACACATTCAAATAGTGCTGCAGATCTATATATAAAAGATTACTTACATCCATATGTTGAAGATGGACATATAGAAGCAAAGCCATTGAGAATATATTATCACAAACGTTGGGTATCTACAGTTCACAGTACTGTTCAAAAGGTAATATAATATAATCAATTTATACATATATAAAAAAAAATATTTAATTAATATCTTGTAAATGAAATTTCAATATATTTATTAATTCGAGGTTTAAAAAGTAATTCATTTAACTTTCTGTATGTTAGCTAAAACTGTCTCTGAATGTAATATCAGAATTATAAACCATGTCCTTTTACTATATCATTTATATATATATCATGTAATCTTTGAAAATAAAACAGTCATATTAATTTGATTTATTGAATAAGTAAAACATTTTAATTTAAATATGTAGCCAATATCAATACCTAAGGATTAAAAGCAGAATTTTTGAATTATTACAGTTAATGAACTTTACAAATACTGATTAAATATACCTATTCTTTCGTGTGTATTGATTAATTTTTAAATTATTTTGTTTAAAGTATTAATATGGTGTAATATTAATTAGTAATTGTCTAATATACAAATACAGAAAATTTTCACTATAAATAATTATATTAAAGTTTAATACAAATGAAAAAAATTATTTTAAAATGTTTATAAATATTAGAAATAACTAATGTTAATAATTTTTTTTATAGTACTGTATTTTAGATAACAACGGTTCATTCAGACTTCCAACACTAGAAGAAATCTTAAATTATCGAGTGATAGTAGTGACTTTAAGTATTTCTATGTTTTTGTCTTCTGTTGGTTTAAAAAAAGGTATATTTTAATTAATGTTGTTATATTTTAATATATATTTATTAAAATAATAATTTTTTTAAAGGTCATTTTACACATATTCTCTTGGATGAAGCTGCACAGGCTATGGAGTGTGAAGCTATTATGCCACTGGCACTTGCTAATACTGATACCCGAATTGTTTTAGCTGGAGATCATATGCAGGTAATTTTGAATGAAAATTATTAATTTGGTAAAATAATAATGACTATAATAAAAAAAAATTTATTTCAGTTAAGTCCAGAAATTTTTTCAAAATTTGCAAAAGAAAGAAATTTACATGTATCATTATTAGAGCGACTTTATGACCATTATCCTGGGCAGTTTGCTTGTAAAATTTTGTTGTGTGAAAATTACAGGGCACATGAAGCCATAATACATGTATATACGCTTTATATTATATGGATAGTAAAAATAATTTTTATTAATCCTATTTGTTTTTATTAGTTTACCTCAGAATTGTTTTATGAACAAAAACTTGTAAGTAAAGGCAATCAACCACAACATGACAGTTTGTATCCTTTGACATTTTTCACAACTCGTGGTGAAGACATACAAGATAGCAATTCAACCGCTTTTTATAATAATGCAGAAGTTTATGAAGTTGTTGAACGAGTATCCGAATTAAGAAAAAATTGGCCAGTAGCATGGGGAGCATTTGATGAACATTCCATTGGTATAATGACACCCTATTCAGATCAAGTGTTTAGAATTAGGTCAGAACTCCGTAAACGACGTATGGGTGGCATATCTGTTGAACGAGTGCTCAATGTACAAGGTAAATTATTACTTTGTTATAAATTTATAAATTATTAATTTAACTAACTTTATTTTTATATTTAGGAAAGCAGTTTAGAGCAATATTTTTAAGTACTGTGCGTACTAGACGAACTTGTCTGGCCAATAATATGGGCGGTGGTGAAAAAGCTAACAGTGGTATAAATAAACTTGGCATGGATGATATGGATTATGGATTCTTATCTAATTCAAAATTATTAAATACTGCTATTACACGTGCACAAAGTCTTGTAGCAGTAGTTGGAGACCCTGTAGCACTTTGTTCTATTGGGCGATGTAGAAAAGTCTGGGAACGATTCATTCAAATATGTGATGAAAACCATAGTCTTAATGGTATCACTTGGATTCATTTACGAAACCTATTGGATAATCTTGAACTAAAGAAAACATATATTTTAAACCCTTTGGCACCAGAATTTGTTCCCAGACGTTACCAACAAGAGTCATATATCAAGATTCCACAATCTTTAGCAACTTTTAATGCAGCTATACCACCACCACCCATACGGTTTTCTCAACCACCACCTCTATTTTCTTCACCAATATTCCCATTTCCTTTATACATACCTTCTATCACTCAACCTCCTCCACCTGCTTTTATTTCTTTACGACAACCAATCATAAATCCTTCTCAAATGTGGCCACTTGGTCCACTAACAACTTCTGCCCCAAATATATTTCCAAGGCCTTTACTGCAGCCTCCAGTACAGAAACCAAATGATGAAGAAATACGACCTCCACCTGGATTAGTCCCTCCTCGTAATCCAAGCCTAGTACACTTGGTTCAAAATGGACATAATGACCTTCAATTTGTACAAAATTCTACAGGAGTGACTTCTGTAAACTTGCCTTCTCCAAATATGATTGTGCCAAATGCCAACTTAATGGGACTTCCAGATCAATTTAACAAAATGAATATGTCATCACTACAGCCATTTACAATGCAACATCCTTCACTAGTGCAACCATTCAATATTAGGTCAGTAGTAGACATTAATAACAAACATGCTGAAACAATTACAGCGCAACAAACACAACGTAATAATGATCGGTCAATGCTTGAGGTATTTTTGAAAACAGTTATATTTATGATTTGTTTAAGAAATATATTTCAATTTAAGATTTCTTTATTTAGGGTATGTTACCACATAATATAAGTATAGAAGAAATGATAAGTTCTCAGACAAAACAAGTGGAGTGGCTGAAATTTCTCACAGATAATGGTGGTGCTTTAATGGGACAAAAGTATGTGTAATATGATTTTTATTAAAGACTTCAATAGTTATATAATTAAATGAATTTAGGTTTATTGAGCTATTGCGGTCTCAAATACAATATAAAAAGCCAACTATCCAACAGCCATCACCTATTCAACAGTCATCACCAAATATACCATTGCAAATGAATGTACCACCTCCAGAGATAGGAAATAGAGTTCCTGATGATTTATTAAATATTTTAATCCAGCAACAACAAAATCAAAAACAACAAATTAATCACAATGGTTTTGCGAATGTATCACAGGTTAATTTAAATTTGACTTATACAAATATATATTTAAACTAAATTTGAAAAATGTATTACAGGGAGTACCACATTTAGATAATAGTGGAATATCAGATGATATGTATAAATCATTAGGTAATCAGTTTTCACTTGGTCAACAACAACCAAATATTGATCAGATTGATCGCACACCGTTGTACAAACGGCAAGCACAACCACAGCCTAATGGCAATATAATGTTACCAATTAATGGTGATCGTCAGGCATTGTCTCCTCAATATCAAGGTATGTCAACATATGCAGATGCGTGTAGACAATCGCCAATGGTTGAAGAACGAAAAAATCCTGTAGATAGTCACTTTGGTAATGATCAACAGTGCAATAATGCATTCTATAATTTTTTTAATTAAATACTTTTGTAAAAATATTTTTGGCTTTGTAATTTTTTTCTTGAATTTTAACCAATTTATATACATATATTAATAATTAAAAACATAAAATAATATCAATTTGTAATATAATATATTATCCTATTTGAGCATAGTTTGTAGTATTATTTTTTCAAATATATGAATATATAAATATATATGTATACTTATTCGTATAAAATTTAATTTGCAAAAATTAATTTATGTAATTAATTTACGGGTCATTAATATCACTTATGATGATTGTAGGATCATTTTGTTCATATGATGTATACAAAGTCATACAATTTTTTTTAATTTTTTTGGAACGTTCATATAGATATTGTAATATTATTCTGTGTAACTATTTAGCTGTTATATATGTATGAATATTAGGTATCTTGTAAATAAAATGTATTTTATTGGTTTTTTCTCTGTATAATGGAGTATAAATATATAACTATTATTATTATTATATATTATAAATTTTTACCATAAATCATGTACCTATCTTTATAGTAGTGTATCAAATTACTTTTTTTGTATTTGTGTATAATTATATATATTATCTAAAAAAATTAAATATAAAATATTCACTAGTAATTGATTTTGTAACATATTTATTTTTTTGTTTATTAAGTTGGATATTTTTGCTAAATTAATTTTTTTATTTTAGAAAATAATAAAATTGATAAAGTATTAAAAGTTAATTTTTATAAAGGATGAGGTAAGAATTTATATTTCAAAACAAGTATAGTAACTAACCAATGATTTGTCATTCATTTTGTTTGAAGGAGTGTTCTAGAGTATATATATATTAGGGTAAGTAGAAACAATTAAATTTTATTTTATTATTTATATAATTTTTTACATTATTGAACAACAATAGATATAGTTGTAAATATATAATTATTTATTTTCACTTGATAACAATCAATAGTTTTTGATACATAATTTCACAACAGTATAATGTACACATTTATCATTTTTACATTATAATTTACAATGACACCTTTAGCAAAAATATTTGACTACTTCTTTAAGTGTAATTTTTTATTTTCTACTAAATATATATATATATATAAGTTTTAATATTTAGCCACTCCGCCTTTGTATCACTTATTACATGTATTGATTGTACCTATCTATTTTTATATATAGGCACAGAAACATTACCTTAACTAATTCACATAATTAATATAATAAATTAATGAAAAATATAAACAATTCCTAGTTTTAATAATAATTTATGATAATCGTCTAAAATAGGAAATCATCTAATTACCATTTTTTCGATATTAACTATACCTATTCTATATAACGTATCAATGCTTGTTCAATCGTTATCAACGTATCATTCGTTTTTAATTATGATAAGAAATAAAACATTTTATAAAATTGTATTTCAAATTTCATTCAAATGTTCAGTTGTTTAAATTGTATTCTTTATTTCTCTTAGCAATTACTAATCTACTGACAAATTATCATTGTTGGTTTACAAAAAAAAAAAACCTTTATTCCTCGATTATTTTAGCCATTAATTTTATTATAATTATGTACCTTAAACTGTTTAAACCGAAAGAACTTTTGAATAATTAATTTCAAAATTAATCAAAATGAGTACAAAAGTTGAATTTACCATTAAACAGAAGACTACTCATGATCCCAAATGGCTTGGGATAGAACTTCACGAGGCATTAGACAAAAATCACCTAACCAATTATTGGAACGAAATGATTGAAGATTCTGAACTAATCCCTATAGATGATATCAATTTACCATATTCAAGGAAAGGTTGGTTAAATTTTATTATTAATTGAATATGTTAAATATTTTTATTTAAAAACCAATTTAATTAGAATTGTCTGGACGATATTACATTGGTCTTTGGGCGATAAATTGCCCATGGAAAGATGATCCATCTGACAAACTATGCAGTTGTGTTTCTTGTAAATCTGATGAGGATAAAAGTGAAATACTTAAATCTAAACAAATGTTTAAATCTCTTATGTGGAAACCTAATTGTAGTAAGATATTTATTTATATATTTTTTAATTAGATAGGTCAAACTATTCAAATTTTGAACCATGCTTAAAATAAATTTGTACCAAACTTTTAAATTTGTGATTTGGTTTAAAATTTGTAATTAAAATAATATTTATTTTTGGTTCAAAATTATTGATTTGTTATAACTTATAATTTTTTAAATATATATAATCTATAAAATATTTTTACAAATTTTGTGTAGGTAAAGATAATGTAAATTCATTAATATCTATATTCGTGGCTGAACAAAGGAAACTTTGTGAAGATATATGTTATTCAACATTATTTTTTAATCGAACACAACTTCGGATGGCTATTGCTTCTCGTTATTTTGGTGCTTTTTATAGAAGTTCAATGTCTCAATCTAATTCAAATAAACATACTCAATTAATAACAATGCATCAAAGTTTTAATAGTACTAATAAAATTAAAAAGTAAATAGTATTTGAAAACACTCTCTTGTTAAATTTAATAATTTTAATTAAATAAAACTTGACCTTTTTTAGTAATACTAAAGATGAGGAGAAAATGTCTTTATTTGCCAAAATTGGTACACAGACAGCATTAAACTTCTCATTTGCATTTCTAGTCAGCACTTGGCGATCAGGCAACAATTCTGATTTATGTACACAAATGCTTATAGATTCATTTGAAGCATTACAATGTGTTCCAAACGATTTTCTTATAGATGAAAGCGAAATTCCTACTTTTTGGATTGAAACTCTAGAAAGATCATCAAAGTTTCTTTTTCAAGTAGTTAATGGGTAAATAGTTTTTAATCATAGAAATAATATACAATTATACGTTTTAAATTGTTTTTTAGAAATGTTAATATGTCCGAAAAAGAAAGTATTAATGTAAATCACATTCCAAATATTGATAGACAATTTGCTTTGTGTCTTTCATTAGAAATAGGATTACAAAAAAAGTCATTAAGCCAAATATTACAATGCGTACTAATGTTTTTTGAATTAGGGTCATGTTGTGACAAGTAATAATTATTTTTATTTATTTTTATTTTCAATAATATAAAGTTAAAATTTTAGGATTTGCAGCAGACATTTATATAATTTATTAGCAATAACGCTTCGTCGTTTAAATTGGATAGTATCTAGAATTCAAAGCAATCTAGATTATGATGCAAATCATTCAAATGAAGTATTTTATGTTACTTTAAAGATATTAGTTAAATTTTAATAATATTTATATTTCTTTAGGATAATGTTACAAAAAGTTGTTTAAGATTATATGGTAACGCTGATAATTTGGAACCTACTGGTATAAAACAAACGGCTGTAATAATTTTAGCATTTTTAGACCAAATAGCTGTTACTTATTTAAAATCTCAAGTATTATTTTCTACTTTTATTTTAATAGCTCAATAGTACATTTTTGAAATTGTAAATTATAGCAAAAAAATAACGAAATCACAAATAAAAATAATACAGTACAATATTGGGGTGAATCATTTTTTTCTGATGCAAAAACAAGATTAATATCAACCCTTGAACATTTACATATTGAATCTGTAGTATGTTCAAGATTTGAAATATTAGTAGTAACAACAAATGGAACTCTACATTTAATCAATTATTCAGTTGTTTCTATGGTAATTAAAATTGTCATATATACTTAATGTGTCACAACTGGAAAAGTAATTAATATAACTTAATAACAATTGTTTGATTAGCATTTTGAAGAAAGACAAATTATGAATGTACCTGTGAAATCTGTCGATGTTTATGATGAAACATATTTAGCAATCACTCAAAAAGGAGAAGTGTATTCTTGGGGTGTAAGTGAATTTGGTGCTCTTGGCCATGGTGTAAATTATTCTAATTTATCTACCCCAAAACAAATTGTAACATTTGCTAAAATTACAATTGTAATGGTTTCCTGTGGTAAAGACTTTTGGTAATTATTAATAAAATTAATTATAAAGTATATTATATATATATATATTATATTTATTTTAAAAATAATTATATTTATATAATAAAGTACATTTATTTTGTTTTAATATAAATTGTAGTAACGTTATAATTATTTCATTTATGAACAATGTACATAATATTAATTAAAATTTGTTTTAGTGCTGCTGTTTCAGAGGATGGAAAATTGTTCATGTGGGGTAAAATATTACTTGGAGGAAGCCATGATAGTTGTTTCCCTACACCAGAATTAGTTAAATCTATATCAGGTAATTTCATATTATTAATTAATAAACACTTATTAAATATTAGTTTATATTTTATACATTTATGTATAACTACTTTTAATAGAATGGCATATTTCAAAAGTTTCTTGTGGATCATCTATTAATAATACATTGGCTTTATCTAAAGATGGATATGTCTTTTCATTCGAATTTAGGAATTCCGATAGAGGTTAGTTTACTTAAATAATTACTATTATGATCATTTACATGGTTCTGTTTTTTTTTTTATTAGATTATGATGAAAAATCTTTAAATGTAATACCAAGCATGATTGTTTTTGATTATGAGATTATATCAGTTTATTGTCGCAATGATGTAAATGCTGTTATTGATTGTGCAAACAATGTGTTTACCTGGGGAAGAGGAAATAATAATATATTAGGTCATAATAACTCATTTCGTGTTAATCGACCTAAGAAAGTACAATTTTTAAGTGGTATATTTATATATATATATGTATGTATGTGTGTTTTTTTTTTAATTAAATTATTTTTAAAAAAAAAATAGGGAAACGGGTTACATCTCTTTCTTTGGCAGATAACTACATTTTATCATTAACTGCTAATGGTCAGGTTTATTGTTGGGGACAATTAGATAATGATGATACTACCGAATGCAGACCTGTGAAATGTTTAATAAACAGACAAGTGAAAAGAATAACTTGTAATTCAAATCAAGTAAATATATTATTTTTCTAAAATAACGAAATAAAAACTACCAATATTTTGGTAAAATAGTATGTATTATAATTTGCCCTTGTTAAATAATAATTTACTCACTGGCTATAGTTCATTTCTTTAAAATGTTTTTGTTAAGAATTAAATTCACTACTTTAAATGTTAAAATATGATTGTTAAATTTGATTAATTATTTATATTTTTACTGTTTATTAATAATTAACCTTATTTGTATACTTTAAAGTGTTTTGCATGGTATGATTATGAAGAATTTAATCTTGGAACATCTACATCATTTGTAACAGATTTACAAATTCAGACATTAAGCTATTTAGAACAATTATTGTCGAATGAATTCAAAGAATATAAAACTTACATTGATTGGCCACCTTCTCAACAACAAGAATGTGTATTAATATCAGTATTACATTTACTTACTTTGCAGGTAAATTTATAACATTTTTAAATATGTCATAAAACTATTTTTAATAAATCATTTCTGGTAATAGTTTCATTCAATGATTAACAATAATGTAAATGCTGATAAGGTTGGACTTATTGGAAACTCAAAACTATTATTAAATATACGTCAAACAGTTACTGACTTAGCTTCAAATACAAAAGTTATAAACACAATAAAATTAGCCGCTCAAAAGACTTTAAAAATTGGTTGGCTTATACTTTTTCAAACGCCAAATGAAAGAGCAAGTATGTTAAGTACTATATTACAACCTTTGACTTCACCAAATGGTATGTATTTATTAAGTTATATACATTTTTATTATTACTACAATTATTTAAAGTTATCATAATTATTTAGATGAATATCAATCAATAAGTGGAAATCAAGAATTTATGATAAATCTTATTACAAACAGTTTATTAGGTGACAATATTCTACATTCATTTTTACAAAAAGCTATTGAACGTAAGTTTCAAATTATTAACAATACCACAAATCTATTTAAATTTTTAATAGTGTTAAGCTCAAAATTATTTTCTATATGTATTAATATCTATAGGTGAATATAATCAACATTTTGAAATTTCCAAACAAAATTTTGATGGAACAAATATATCTCTAAGTTTTATAGTTTCTCAGCTACTCAAGTAAATAAATATAAATTATAAAGTTAAATAAATTTAGTATAATTTACATATATTTATTTGTATTATATAGTAATTATTTCTCAAGTCTTTCAATGCAAATTCATACAGTAAAAATGCCTTCAAATAATATCAACCAGTCTCCTAGTTTAAAATTCATAATGACTTTTCAAAGACTTTTAATAATGTCAATATATCATCGAAAAAAAAATGAAGATGATAAATACAATTGGAAATTAGGTAATTATGAACATATATGTTATTAAAATGTCATTGTTTTTATTTTATTTTTTGAAAATTTAATTGTATTTTATTAATATTTATTACATTTTTTAAATTTTGTTTGATAAAAAGTTATGTTAAACTGGTAAAACATGATTTATATTTTAATAATATATATTTTATATTAAATCATTGTATAAACTAAACTGCTGGAGGTTTTCCAGTCAAATATACAAAATAATATTTAAAATACTTGAATATTAATCTAAATTCACTATATAGTTAACAAAATGTTTATAAAATTATTATTTAAAATAGAATTCATGAAATTAATGTCTTGATATTTGTTTAGATATGGTTGATCAAGGTGCTGAAATGCTGCTTTCAAAATATTTAAGTCATTTTGTTAAGTGTGCTTGTCAAGCTGTTAAAGTAGCAAATCATGTAGCATCTCGAAGTTCTAAACATTATCAAATTGTCACCAAAGTTATAAGTGCAACTGGATTTGGTATGTTTATATTATATTCAATCTATTTTGTTACATTGTTTTTAAAAAAATAATATATATTTGTTTTTAGACAAGTTATTTATGGAGCTTTTGATCAGTTTAATTATGGTACATCAAAAGAACTCTTTATTTTTACAGAATATTAATTGGTTTAATCTATTCATACCTTTACTTAATGCTTTGGATGCATTCAATTTGATGATCCCAAATTTAGAACGAGAAGAAGATGATAATTTATCTTGGCCAGGATTTTCCAGTAAATAAATTCATATCAAATTATATTTTTACATTTATAAAAAAAAATAAATTTTTTATAATTAATAGGTTATACTTGTAACACGTGGTATAAGAATATTGAGGATGTTGTATTAATTCGAAAACATGATTTAGAAAATCATAATAGAAATGGAGGACATTGGATAGTGTATAACAAAAAAGTTTATGATGTACAAGAAACTAGGTATTTGACAATTGATAACTTTTTATAATATCCTTATAATAATTAAGTATTTTTAAATATTTAGATCTAGTGAAATTAATTATTCATTTGTTACTATGTTACACTCCTCATCTATATATGAACATGTATTAACTGAAATGCCTGAAGAAACATTACAGTCTTGTTTTGTTGGAAATTATTTGGATCCAGATGAAGATATAGTTGAAGTCAATAATTAAAATATATTTTAGCTAATTTTAATTATAATACTTATTTTATTATTCTTATTTACTTATTTTCTTTAGCCTATTGAATCAAATTTGACAGAACCATTACTTTTAGACATTCATCGAACTCTTGGTTACTTGTTAGGGCTCCGTGCACATTGGCTAACTACTTTATCTCAATCATATTTTAATTATCAAAGTTTTCAAAATTGGCTTCCATTATTACATGCTGGTATAGATGACATTAGTAATAGTTATGTAAGTCAAATAATAATAATAAATACTTTATAGTATTTAATACATTTTTAAAAAAAATCAGGATGAATGTGCAAACATATTAATATCAACGTATAAAAAATGTTGTAAATCAGTTGATAATCATATTCAGTATGGACCTGATCATCCAGTTGAAGAAGTTATTCAAAATGTTTCCAAAGTATTAGTGAAACATTTAAATTTGAATAAAACTGAAATTAGTGAAAAAGGTAAGTTGATACAAAATATATAATAAACAAGTAAAAATAATGTTTTTAAATTTAAATGGTCTTTTTGGAAAAAAGAAATTATAATTAAAAATTAATTTTATTAATTAAATTAGATTATAATTTTAAATTAATGCGTTGATTATTGTTGTTAAATATTTAATTTAAAATTAAAAATACTTGTTTGTCTTTGCCTCTTTCTTAGCTATTTGGAATTGGCCATCTTGTTCCTCGATTTCCATTTAACCCGATTTCCCACATTATTCATACACATACCAGGAGTCCTCATATCACACTATCACATTCAACCACTTCTTCCTCTTTCTTCAATAGGCATTAAAATAATACTCTCAGAAATGTATTTATACTAATTTATAAAATAATTATATAGATAAATCAATACCATTTGAAATAATTTTTAAAACGTTTGGTCAAGTTAAAATTCAAATTCTCAAAATAAAACAAGATAAGAATTTAAATTATAATGAAACGTGTATACCTATTTTGGATCGATGCAGGTTTGTTATAATAATCATATTTATTATATTTTTTGAACACTTATGTAATATTTTAAATTATGAAGGTTCTTACTTAATGAACTCAGCCCAGTTTTATCTACTAAAATAACTACAGCTCAAAAATTACCTATTATAAAAGCTGAATCTCGATGGAAAACTGTAATTAATTCCGTTGTTTCAAGTATAAAAACAAACAAAAATGTTAGAAATCATAAAGCTCGAAATCAACATCTTCCATTACAAACAATTTCAAATAATGAAGTAAGTAATTTTTTTAATATTTCATACTAGGATTAAGTTGTAAAATATATTTTTCAAAGGAAAAGATGAAAACATTTATTCAAATTCCAAAAATGGAACATACAATTACACCAAATAATTTTAAAAAAGGTATTATTTACTTATACATTTTTTAAATTTTATTTACATTTATAAATGAAATATTGATTAATTAATACATTTTATTATATTTTAAGAGTATAATGAGCAAATAAAAGATACAAATGATACAGAATTAATAACTAATAAAGATAACCGTACGGAAATCAGTAGAATAATTTTATCATTTATACTATCAAATATTGAGATTCATGAATTAAGAAATTTATTACACTCAGAAGTAAAGCAAAATACTAAAAATAAATATTTCTATTCAGTATCCACTAATATTTATATATTTTTTCTAAAATTAGGTAAATAGATGTAATATGGTACAAACTGGTTATGACCTTATTTGTAAATTATTTAATAATCCTACATCAATAAGTTCTGTAAAGTATAGTATTGTATCAGGTTGGCTATCTGTGTTACCAAATAGTTCAACATCAAGGTAATTTTACTCAATTTGTTATAATAGCTTGGAAATAGATTCAAAATTACATATTTTGTTAATTTATTTACTTTCCTTTATAAACTTTAAAGTTTTCCCGATGTTTCTCTCATTCAATTACAATTACTCATTCCAAGGAGTATCACAATCTATATGATTAATGAACCAATAAAACATTTGATATCCAATGTAAATAAAAATACCATCACATATAAGCAATTTTATATTTTTAATTCAGCCAAATTATATTTGATGATTTTTTTTTTGTTCTTATTATTAACTATAATATATACATATATATTATTTGTACCAGAGAGCTCCGCCCTTATATTTTATAATAAATAAATTTAGCTTAATTTATTATTTGCAGAGTGATTGCTTTACTACTAATTTATTCAGTAGATGTATTTTGTTTATTACCAATTTTAAAGTCATAATTAATTTCCTTCATAATATATATGATTTAATTTTAAATAACTGTTTTAGAAATAATGAAGTTAAGTTTGTATCGGTGACTCATAAACTAAAACTTTTAATTGCCAAATGTGATTTTGTGAGATGCGCTTTGGAACAAATTAAATTACTTGTTTCTCAAATTGGAGAAATTCAAAAATCAAAAGGAATTCGAGATAAAATAGCATCCGTTAAAAGAATGACTTGGTGCCGGTAAATTTACATTTTAATAACTAATAATATTTTAAGTAAATATAACGTAAACATATTTATTTGAAGATTCGCAATTGCAATATTTGGATCAGTAACGAAAATTTTAAATGCCAAAGAATCTAGTCTGTTAATTAATTCTAGCATACTGTCCGCTATTAATTCAATTATAAATACATTAGATCTTGCTACAGAAAGACCAATTAAAAAAATAAATATGAAACAAATTATCTATGAAGAAGATTTAAATAAGATTAAATGTTTAAGAGGAATAGATATCATACCTTACTTAAAATTAGGTGTAAAGGTTGTTCGTGGTGAAGATTGGAAATGGGACAATCAAGTATATATCAATCATACAAGTGATTTGTGTTTGTATTATTTATACATTTTATTTTATTCTATTTTTAATTTTTACAGGATGGTTCACCTCCTGGTGAAGGTCAAATTGTTAGTAAAATAGGTGATGATGGTTGGATCAGAGTACTTTGGGACCATGGAGTTTCTAATTCATATAGAATGGGTAAAGAAGGAAAATATGACTTGAAACTTGCACCTGGCCTGGAAACTAAAGATGAAGAAGAATCTAATTGTAATGTTTCTTGTATAAATAATTGTGGTAAGATTTTCATTTTACATTTTACTTTTAATTTCTTTAAAATAAACTTAAATAATACATTTATAGAAATACGTGAACATTTGACAGAAAATCCGTTAGATATACTTAAGTGCGTTATGGTTAAATTTCTTAATTGCCTAGCTTTATCCAGTGCTGTTCATTCATTTAAAAATGAAAATTCGATTCAAATTCTTTCAAAATATTATTACAATATATTAGAGGTAAAAGTAATTTGATTTGATTTTTTTGTTTTATAACTGTATATAATTTTGATTGTATATTGTATGTAATTATTATTGGTTATTAGAAGAGTTGGTTAAACTCTAATATTTCAAACGCATTACTTTTTCATTCTGAATGGATCAACATTCCTTTATTAAATGTAATTTCAAAAATATCTGATGAATATAAACAACAGTTTGCTTGTAAACAGTGGATTGACCTGCTTTTGTCTATTATTTCTCACTCAGCAATAGTATCTTCTAATCTGACTACCCAGGTCTGTTTTAATAAAAAAACTAAAGTTTTCATATTTTTATGTTCAGTGTATCGATGTAAGAATATTTTTAATTTATTCAAGGTTCAAACCATACAATTAATCAAAACATTGGTTATATCTAAAATAACTAATCCATCAATTATCACATCTGTAATAGAAACTCTAATGGAAGTTATTGGGTCATCAGTATTACAAAGTAACTCCAAATACGATATAATTGGTAATCAAATATTTATTATAATTTTATCATTTTTTATTATAAAATGTTTACTAATATGATCTTGTTTATGAAGATGGCAAGCCATCAGTACCTTTAACAGCTTCATATTTAAACACTATTGCTGAAGAATGTATTTTATTATTACGTACCTTACATAATAACAAAAGTATTAAACAACAAAATGCCACAGAATTACCATCATATTTTGATTCTCTACTTATTTTGAATCTAATATCCGCAACTGATTATTTGGAAAACTTCTGCATCCTTGAAAAAAATGTATTTATTAAAAATACTTCTAATTTTAATCAGTACTTAAAATAATATTCTGTTGAAATTTAGAAATCACAAGGGTTGTCTTATAGCGCAATGGCATCATTAATGATTATTGGAGGGTTTGATAATCGCCCTAGACTTGGAGGAAATGTATTAGTTAAAGGCAAAATTGAAGGTTTGCTCTAAAATGTTTATACATAAAAATTATATAATATTACAGTTAAATCAATTTAATATGAAACGCTGAGATCAATGTACATTTAATATTAAATAGATTTTAATATTAAATAGACTTTACACATTACGGAAAATGATGTAAAAAGTTTTTAACATTATCGTTTTATTTAAAGTTTATAGTACTTTTAATTATTTTTTACTTTAATTAGGCTGAGTTTATTGTATCAATGTTAAATAAATAATATTGGGAATATACAATTTTTAATAATACTATATTTTTATGTTAATTTCTTCAAATAAAGTTTTATTATAATCATAAACATTTTCAAGATTAAATATTTTCTATATTATGATTTTACAAAATATAGTTCCATATTAAATGATTTTTTCTTTAATACATTTGTTTTTACATAATATTAATTACCACATTTAATTAAAGGTACTGTAATGAACATTGAAAAAAAAGGGAAACTTAAAGTATTGGTACATAATACTGGAAAACCTGAAAGTTTTTTCATCAAAGATGTAGAACATATTCCTAGTTTGACAATTTCTATGGATTTTTTGACAGAATCTATGATCAATACATGGACAACAATGTTTTCTGCAGTCATTAATAATCAAAGTTTTAAAAATGTTACTGGTATAAATAATAATTAGTTAAACTAAATTAAAATTAACCATATTCTAAATAAATTTTTTCCTATTTATCTGTAGGAGGATTGGTTAATGAACATCTTCTTTGCTATCAAAAAGCATTATTAGCTGGTATAAAAGTTGTCAATTCATTGTTACAAAATCGAATTATGCTTCGTAAAATACTTACAAAATTGACAATAAGCGATGGAAAATCTAAGAATTTATTTCAATTAATTTTATCAAAATCAGTACAACCTTCTCCTATAAAACCAGAATATTCAAAAAAAGAATTAGAAGAAGCAGCAATCAATTTAACTCAATACTTAACAGCCGATGTTCAATCTAGTGTTGTACGGCATTTTAAATTGTCAAAATATTTTTCAAAAAGTACATTAAATATGTTATTAGCCCAATTATCTGATTTGGGTTTCAATAAACAGTGTGTATTTAGTGCTATTGAAGCACATGGTTATACATCGTTAGATGCATTAGTATCATTATTAATAGAAGGAAAAACTGAATGTTTATCTGATGTCACTGATACTTTATCGTCATATGAAGAGTTTTCAGATAAAGACGAATCTTCAGCAGCTGAAGAATGTCCTGAAAATGTAAATTTGTATTTTGTTTTCATACATAATATTTATCATTTAATGCAAATAATATTAATTTATTTAACAGCCTACTAGTGATGAAAAAGTGATATTTAAAAGACGAAACAATTTTGATAGTGCTGATGCATATGCAAATTATGTGAAATATATTGTTGATGTAGGTATGATCGTACGCTGTTGTAGAGAATATGAAAGTGTTAGTGTTGGATGTGAAGGTAAAGTTATAAAAATTATGAAAGACGGAGAATTACATAATCTCAATGTCAAGGTATTTTTGAAATTATGAAATTATGTACCAAAATATACATTTTATTAAAACATTTTTATTTATAGGTAGATTGGAAGTCTATTGGCATTATTTACTGGGTACGATATATTCATATAGAATTAATTGATTATGGTACTTCATCCTGTGAATATGATTCTATACATAATAATAAACTTAGTGAAACAATAAAATTACCCAAAGAGTCTAATGATGGTAAGTATTTGTATTTATTTATAAGTACTATACAAAGCAATATAGTGCTATACAATTACCCTTATTATTTGAACTGGTTTCTGGAATTCCAAGTACCTCAGTGCTATCTATAACTGTTGTTTATTGACATTAATGTAGGCTTGTTTAAAGTCTACAAAAATAATGAACAAGGCTTAACCATTTTTATAGTATTTTTTCATTATTTGTCAGTTAGTGAAAATATGGGCTGTTGACTTTCTTTTTGTGAATTCACTATGGTATTCCTTTATTTTACTTTTAGCGTATGGTTTCACATTATTTCAAAATGCTAAGGACAGCACCATAGCTTGTATCATATAGTAAAATACCTCCATAGTTTTTGACTATTTTTGTCTCCTTTTTAAAAATTGAACATACAATTGCTTTATTTCAATATTTAGAAATCTACTCGTTAATCCATATACACCCAATTAATTGCTATATTTGTATCCTATTAGCATAAGACATCATCTTACTTCCTATAATGCTATTATTGGTATATTATATCCGATCCATTCTTCAATTATTATCTTCAAAGCTTCTGACTTAAATATTGATCCTTAATCTTTCAATGTCATTTTTTTCATTTTTCACTTTGTTTTCTAATTGAAACTGTACTGAGGCTTAGTTTTTAAATTCATTACAATGTTTTTCTCAAGGTCAGTTTATTAGCCCCTACATTCAACTCCTAACCTGAAGGGCCAAATCACTTCAATAAATTAAGATCATATTTATGTACACCTATTATGTATATTAATTTAATTAATATTTGGCTATTCATTTTTTGTCAGATACTACTATAATACTATCCAATCATCCCATTAAAGAACAAATGTTTAAATTTATTTCAAACTGTTCTTCTAGTGCTGAAGAAAATCTACTTTCACACTTATATGATTTCCAATCAAAAAGTTGTTGGATTAGTGAAAATGCTAAAGGAGTTGTATGATTTAAAATTTTTAATTATTTCACTATATATATATGCGGACATGAAGTTTTTATACTTTTTATTGTCTTTAGCATTGGGTCAAAATGGAGTTTCATCCATATGCAACAATTCGTTCTATGATATTGAAGTTGGGTGAAGATGATATATATAAACCAATAATTGTAATTGTGAATGCTGGAGCAAATTTTGATATGATGGAAGAACTTAATCGTGTTACTGTTGATCCTTCAGACCAAACTTTACAACTTTTGCATTTAGTAAATAAGGTAAAATAATGTAAATATAGTGTTTTATTGATTTCTGTCAAAAATATATCTTAAGACAATTTATTTTAAATAATGATTCGAAAGTAAATTATTTAGTTACTTTAATTGTTTACTTATAATTGTATTATTAAGTATTGGTTACACAAGTAAATGAATGACAACCTTAAGTCATAAATAATATTGTATTTATTTATATTTGACATAGAAATACTATTTATAAAATATACTTAATGAATAGTAAAACATAGTGTTAACTTGTAAATAGTATAAATTCATTAAAATAAATTAGAATTCAATCAAATATGAATTAAGTACAAAAAAATATTTAACAAATAAGCTAATAAACTTAATTAAATTTATGAATTTCGCATTTGATAATATATTAAATTTAATTATACTAATGTCTAATACAGTATGTATATAATTGAACAGCTTACAGAATGAAGTTTTGAATAAGAAAATTAATAACAGTATAATTAAAATATTTTATAACAATTATATATATTTTCTATTAATGTAATTAACTAACAATAAAACTGATTTTATTCCAGTGTCATAAATGTATTGAAATAATAATGCATACTAATGATATAACTTGTATTTTATATGGATTAAAAGTTGAAGTAATGTTAATTAATTCAGAAACAGTTTTAAACTCATTAACACCTCAATTTGATGAATCAGTTCAAGTAACTAATAGTCTTTTTACTAATAATAATACTCATTATATAAATGTGGTAGATTATGCTAAATATTGATAATATTCAGATGTATCTGAATTATCTGAGTATCTTGATCCACCTTCATTCTAAAACAAGCTTAGTAAATACAGATAAAGATCAATAAAAATTTAAAAAAATTAATAAATGTTTAGGAATTTCCACCTCAACCAGAATCTAAAATTAGAGTAAATTCTGAATATGCTGTATATGTTTGGGGTTTGAATGATAAAGGACAACTTGGAGGATTGAATGGATCTAAGATAAAAAGACCAACTTTTAATGAAATTCTTACTTCACTTAAGCCAATTGAAATTATTGGAGGATCAAAATCACTGTTTATAATTTCAAACGAGGGAAAGGTATATAATTTTATTTTATTTTTTTTATGTTTTCATCGTAACAATATTTTTATATATATATATATATATATAGGTATTTGTTTGCGGAGATAGTAGTGGTGGTCGATTAGGCATACCCTTTTGTGGTAAAGTTTGCTTACCTCGACAGATACCTGGTCTTAGTCAATTTGTTATCAAAGCAGTGGCTGTGCATTCTGGAGGAAAACATGCAATGGCTTTATCACTTGATGGAAAAGTAATTATTTTCATTGGCTTTAAATTTAGATATGTAAATATATTTTTAAAATGTTTATACTTCTAAGACATATATGTTAAATTGAATATAGATTTATTAGTGATTTATATGGTCCAGATATTGATGATAAACTTTAAAAATGTAATTTTATTAGTTTTCAATATCTAAATCTTAGTATATAAGTGATAGTCTTAAAAATATTAGTTATTAATTGCCATTATAATTTTTGTAGGTTTTATCTTGGGGTGATGGTGAAGATGGTAAACTTGGTCATGGTGATTTACTTACTTTAGATACACCAAAAATTATTGAGGCATTATTAGCCAAAAGAGTATTTTACATAGCATGTGGTAGTGCTCATAGTGCAGCTATCACTTCTGATGGAGAATTGTATACTTGGGGACAAGGACAGTATGGTCGATTAGGACATGGTGATGAAATTTCTCAATATACTCCAAAACTGGTAAATTATTCACTTATTCTTTAATAAAACAAGTAAACATTGTACAATATATATTAGAAATGGGTCAAATTCTGGTTTTTAAAATAAAAATAAACTTTTTCTACTTATGTACCCAAATCAAACTATATATATAGTATACTATATATTAAATATACTCTATATACTATATCAAACTCTACTATAAATATTTTATCAAACTTAAATTTTAAAATGTTCTATATTGGTACAAATTAAACTTGAATTTAATAATAAAAATACTTTTGAAGAATAAAAATACCTAGGTAATTACGCCAGTAACTGTTTGAATCTTATTTCAAACTTTAATCAACTATAATTTTTTATATCATTTCATGTAGTATGTATTACAGTTAATAAAAAATTAATTATAAGTATTATAATTTATAACAAATCCATAATTTTAAACCCACAAAATTATTTTAAAAATAACTCAAAATGTTGAAGGATTTAGAGTTTAATTTTTGAAAATTTAATCATTTGACTCATCTCTAATATAAATTATATTACATGATATAAGTAACGTGTTATAAACTTATAATAGGTCAAAGAATTTGTTGGTAAAAATATTATTCGAGTGGCTTGTGGAAGTCGAGATGCTCAAACTCTTGCATTAGATTATGATGGTATTGTTTATTCATGGGGCGATGGTGATTTTGGTAAACTTGGTAGAGGTGGTAGTGATGGTTGTTGTACTCCACAGAAAGTGGAAAGATTAATTGGACATAGAGTTGTGCAAATTGAATGTGGTGCCCAATTTTCGGTTGCTTTAACTACAACTGGTCAGGTAAAACTATAATTTTCTATTATTAATATACATTGTTTTGCATATACTTTTATGTGTGTTAGGTATGGACATGGGGTAAAGGTGAATATTATAGATTAGGCTTAGGTAGAAGTGACCATGTAAGAAGACCAACCTTAGTAAATCAACTTAAATTGGTTACAATTGATCATATTGCTGTTGGTACATTACATTGTATTGCTGTATCTACTCAAGGAGATGTAAGTTTTTTAAAATGTATATATACACCAATACATACACACATATTATACATGTAGATATATTTGCCTTTTATTTTAATGTTATTGATTATCAAATAAAATTCAGGTATACTGTTGGGGTGATAATGATCATGGTCAACAAGGAAATGGTACAACAAATGCTAATCAAGAACCTAGATTAGTTACTAATTTTAATAATATAAAAATTAACCGTGTTGGCTGTGGTTCTTCTCAATCAATTGCTTGGAAATGCCCTGAATTACCATTATTGATGTCTGATGAACCTGTTAAATTTATTCGAATCAAAGATTCAATGGGTGCCACAGCATTGAGTATATAATTTTTTTTTAATCTGTATTATAATTTATCAATCACACAAATTCCTAAATGTCAAATACTACTAATTAATAGATGAAAATATTGAGACTAAAATGAAAATTGAAGATGATCAAAATAATTGTGAAAAAGAATCCTTGTCTAGAACTATTCTATCATTAGACTCAGCTGCTGCTAAACAAAATGCCCTTCAACATGTCTTAAATGCTTTACGAATTATGTTAGCTCGAGATATTGTTCTTGCAGCTCTAATGCCACCAACTGAAGGTAAACTATAAATTTATCGAATTTAGCAGAATTTTAAACATATTTTTAATTTTTAGATGTAAACGTAAATTATGAAATAATTCAATCAGATCAAGGAGGTGGTGAAGCACCAGCTCCAATTTCAGAAGTTAATACTTTACATTTAGTATGCAAATATATTTAATATTTAAAATAATAGTAATATTACTAAAAGAACATTAAAAATTATGTATATTTATAATTATAGAGTAATATGGTAACCCCAGATAGTGGAGAAAATTTAATACACACGCCATCTTCTCTCACTGCATCAACTAGTACATTATCTTCAAAAGCAACCAATACTATGTCAATTATTGCTGCTACAATAAAATCAAAAAATCAAGTATTTAATTTTTTCGTCTTTCTCAATTCAAAAAAGAAAACTTTTTTAATTTGTGTAAAAATGTTTTTAAGGTAATTGGATTACATGATACATCAATATTGACTTTTAAAACGATTGATAGTTTTTTAAATACTTTGGATGAAATAGATATCAGGCTACTATTGGACTTGGCAAAATTAGCATTTGTTTATAGACTTGGCCCAACTGCAAAGTCCATTTTAATAAATACGTTTACTTGTAAAACATTTAGCTTTTTAATAATATATCGTAAAAATTAATTAGATACTAAATAATATACAAAATACTTATATTATAGGCTTTATACATTCTAATAAACATACAAAACTATTATTGGAATACTGTGTATCAGAAATAGAGACAATTTATACTCATTGTTCATTCTTAGTGTCACCACCTTCAAAACATACTGTTCAGGAGAGTTTACATCCTTATCAAGATGAATGTTTTTCAGCTGGATATGTATCTATACCAGGTATTTATTTATATTTAGTATTATAATCAATACAATTTCAAATATAATAAACTGATATATATATATATAATTTTACAATTATGTTTATGCAACTTAATATGTTGTTTCATTAGGTGCGATAGCTTTATATATTGAGTTTGACCAAAATTGTTCAACAGAAAAACTCAAAGATACTTTAACATTAATGGATGGTGCTGAAAATGTTATAAGTGTTCGATCAGGAAGAGATGCAGAATGGACTACACCATTATTTATTCAGCGTAAGCCATTTGTATTTATTTATTTAGTCATTTGGTTATTTATTAAAGCTTAAAAATGTATATGAATAAAAAATGTTAAAGGCAACGAATTGCATTGGAAATTTTTGAGTGACAAATCTGTAAATGGATGGGGCTGGCGTTTTGTAGTATATCCAATTATGCATTTAACGAGACAAAGCGGTACTGATCGTGAAGTACTTTCTAGACCTTGTTTACCAGTTGTTCGTAATTTATTACAAGACTGTTTGAAACAGCATGATATTGCACTTACTAAACGTCTTACTGCTACATTGATGGTAGCATTACATTTAACTACTCTGAGTATGAATAATTAATAATTAAATTATCTAATATTAATTCAAAGTAGTTTGTGTTAACAATTAAAATAATATGGAATAGCTGTTGAAGAGAGAATTTGGTGTGCCAATAATCTGAGTGAAATATTCAAACGCTACCCAAACTTGGCGTGTGAATTATTCAACTTACAATATGGAAATAGTAGTGTAACGGATGTACTTGTCCGTATTGAGCACTTAATGCTTAAACAATTTGAATATGAAGAATCAGCTGTATTATCTGGAAAACAACTTTGTTATTCTGAATATTTTAAAGTACTTATTTTATTATTCAATCTTAACCTTTTATCTAAATATTATTATAAATTTATGAATACATTTTTTGTTTATTATAGGCTTTGGTGTATATGATGAAATGGTTAAACAATAGTTTACATAGTTGGCAGTTTGATGCCTCCTGGTTTGTTGATTACTGTTTTGGCAGTGATGTAGCAGGTGCTTTGATTAATCGAGAGCAGTTACCAGAAGAGTTTATTAATCAAGTGCACAGAAAAATTGAATACATTGACAAAAATTACAAACGAACATGTGACCATATTTTTATTGACAATTTAAAATTCACGAAAGAACATGATGAACAATTATTACAGTGGTTAAGTAGGTAGGTGATTTTGACAAATATTTATTTTATAAATTATTAAAATTATATTTCTATTACTTATATTGAAGAAAACCTGATGATTGGAATATGACTTGGGGAGGAAATGGGCAAGTAGTGTATGCTTGGGGTCATAATCACAGAGGTCAACTTGCTTGCATGGAATCAAGTCAAGTAAAAAAACCAATGGCGTGTGATTCATTATCTGTTTTAAAACCTAATCAAGTTGTCGGTGGAGAGCAAACTATGTTTGCAGTTACATCATATGGAAAAGTTTATGCTTCAGGTATGATGATAACAATTATACTGTTTTAAATTATTTATTTATCCATATAACTGTTTGTTTACTCAGGATATACTGAAAGTGGACGTCTTGGTATCGGACCTTATAATCCAAAAAATCCTTATGTAGTTACTCCTCAACTTGTCCAAGGTCTTAACAATATTACTAAGGTACTGATAAACATTTAAACAGTTTTATATTAAATTATGACTTGCAAATACTTTCTGTTAAGGTGGCTGTCAATTCAGGGGGTCGTCATTGTTTAGCTTTATCATGTAATGGAGAAGTTTATGCATGGGGAGATGGCGATGATGGAAAACTTGGACTTGGAAATAAAGTGTCAGTAAACTAATTTTTACATTACACTTTTTTTAAATGAAGTATGATTTAAATTTTACAGTACATATTC
Source organism: Geopemphigus sp. TES_GeoC_2020 (assembly GCA_025469175.1). NCBI lineage: Eukaryota > Metazoa > Arthropoda > Insecta > Hemiptera > Aphididae > Geopemphigus > Geopemphigus sp. TES_GeoC_2020. The sequence goes on from JAIPRN010001657.1 coordinate 31,020, forward strand.
AAAACCTCAACTGGTTCAAAGTCTGAGTGATAAATATATTATTGATATTGCTTGTGGCGGTTTTCACTCTGCTGCAATTTCTCATCATGGTCATTTGTATACTTGGGGAAAGGGACGGTATGGGCGTTTAGGACATGGTGATTATGAAGACTATTTATATCCTAAATTGGTAAGCTTAATTTTAATAAAATAAGTAGCTTTTTTTAACATATTTAATATGTTTACTTTCCAGGTTCAAAGTTTAATAAGCTATCATGTTGTAAAAGTAGCATGTGGTAGTGGAGATGCTCAAACAATGTGTGTTACTTCAGATGATAATGTTTGGTCTTGGGGCGATGGTGACTATGGTAAACTTGGACACGTAATTTCAGAATCATGTAAAGTATGTATTATTAAACTTAAAAATATCACTAATCACATTATAATTTAAATTAAACATAAATATTTATGCACATTAGTTACCTTGTAAAATTGATTCACTTTCGGGTAAAGGAATTATTCAAATTGATTGTGGATCACAATTCTCAGTTGCATTGTCTTCAAATGGAACTTTATACACATGGTAAATCATTAAAATCAATTTATTACTATTATTTTTTATTATTTGTTTGAATAATTTTTAGGGGTAAAGGAGACTATTTTAGATTGGGTCATGGATCAAATGATCATGTACGTAAACCAAAACCAGTTAATGGACTACATGGAAAAAAAGTTATACAGTTTGCTACAGGTTTACATTAGTTTTATTTTTTATAAATTTCATAATTACACATTACAGAATTTATCTATTATTTAGGATCACTACATGTATTAGTATTAACTGATGATGGAGAAGTTTATTCCTGGGGTGATAATGATGAGGGTCAATTGGGTGATGGTACTTCACATCCAATATCAAAACCTCGTCCTATTGCTGCTCTTAAGGTAAGTTACCTAGTTGAATTTAATATTTATCTATAATTTAATTGATAATATTTTAGGGAAAGCGCATTCAGTTAGTAAGTTGTGGATCAGCTCATTCATTTGCATTGGCTAATGAAGAAGCTTGTCATACCGAGAACTCAATTCCAACTATGATACCATTAGAATATGATTTATTACAAGAATTTGATTTGAACGAATTAAGAAATCGATTATTACTTTTGCATCACTTTTCAACTATAATTAATCAAACTATATTATTATTGATGCCCATCCAAGGAGAAATTAGCTTAGACGCAATCCGTCCCTACATGGTGTATCCAGTGAAAGAAAGCATATTTAAAAAAGTAAAGAAATATATATATTATGATAACTGTTATAAAAATATGACAGACGTTCACACATATTTTTAATTAACATTCAGATACTTCAATTATCCATGGTGAGAGAACAGCGACATGGACCATTATTTGAATTAAATAGAATTCAAACACGTAAAACACGAAAATCAACATGCAATGATTATATTCATACAGTGTTTGGACAAATGGCGAACAATATGGACTTTTTAGATGAAGATTCATTATTTTTATATCATCGTATATGGAAAGTTCAATTTGTTGGTTAGTTGATAGAATTTAAGAAATAACTAATTATATATAAGATTGAGATTGTAAATAAGTATGTGTTTTATTTGTTTATTTATACTATGTATATAATTTAAAACACAATTATATGATTATATTATAAATGAAATTATTAGAAAAAACTCAATTATTATGTTCCATTCGTGTTTTAGGTGAGAGTGTTGATGATTATGGAGGTGGTTATAGTGAAAGTATTGCTGAAATGTGTGAAGAGTTACAAAATGGTTCTTTGCCAATATTGATACAAACCCCAAATGGACGAGAAGATACTGGTACAAGTAGAGATTGTTTCATACTGAATCCATCAGCTACAAGCAAAGTACATATGAAAATGTTTGAATTTCTCGGTAAAAATTATACTTTTATATTCGAATAATTATAATTAATAGTTTGTGAACATAATTTTAAAATTATAATTTGTGAAAAGGTGTATTAATTGGAATAGCAGTACGTACAGGTAGTCCATTAAGTTTAAATCTTGCTGAACCAATGTGGAAACTGTTGTGTGGTATGAAACTTACGCCTATTGATCTGATTGAAATTGATAAGGATTATATACCTGGTAACTTTTTAATACCTACAGTATGTTATATTATATGTAATTCTAATACCATGTAGGATTACTATATGTCCGAGACTTGGATAAAAAAGATGAGTTTATAAACCTTGATATATCATTTTGTACATCATCCTCCACTGGCTGCACAGTTGTTTTAAGCACTGAACATCAACACGTGACTCAGTACAATAAACATGAATACATACAAGCTTGTTTAAATTTCAGGTATAATAACTTACTAAGATTGTTAAAATAATTTTAATCAAATACCAATATTGTTACAGATTACATGAATTTGACGAACAAGTGAAAACAGTTAGAAATGGTATGGCCAGAGTTATACCAGTTCCATTATTATCAATATTCACAAGCAATGAATTTGAATTCATGGTATGTGGATCACCAGAAATACCCATAAACATGTTACTCAGTATTGTTACATATAAAGGTATACAATTATAGAGCGTAAATAATTGGCTGAAATAAAATTTTAATTTTTAATAAAAAAAAAACAAATGTTAAATCAGGAGTTGAAGCCCATGATAAGCTCGTGCAGTGGTTTTGGGAAATTTTAAGTGAATTCACCAATCAAGAGCGATCTTTATTTCTGAGATTTGTTTGGGGACGTACACGGCTACCAAGAACAATTGAAGATTTTCGTGGCAGGGATTTTGTACTACATGTCAGTTGAAAACATTTTGTTTAGTCTAACTTATTTTGTTTTTAATTACAAATTTGGTGTAGGTTATTGATCGATATTCACCAGCTGATAATTTTTTACCTGAAAGCTATACATGCTTTTTCCTTTTAAAAATTCCTCGTTACAGTAATAAAGTAAGTGTACAAAATAACAAAATTATTGAAATTAAAAATTGTTTGCCGTCTATATTACAGGCTGTAATGAATGAAAAACTCAAGTACGCTATTCATTTTTGTAAATCAATTGATACGGATGATTATGCTAGAATTGCATTACCCAGAAGTATGGAGGGATCATCTATAGACACTGATAGTTTAGTAAGCGAAGAAGATTAAACATATATTATAAATTTTATACCTATACAGTTATCGAAATATATATAATAAAAATTTGAAATTTGTAATAAAAATATTATATTTTTATATTTTATTTTATTACGATTAAATTAGATTATAGTTTCTTTGAACTTAAAAGACCACTTATTATTTGTTATTAAATCATTTTTTTTATTCACAATTTAAATAAATATTTAATTATTTGGTTTGTATTTTAGAATTTGGCACCCATACTATATTAATTTAGACTTAAGTTTAACTAAATAATTTTATTTCATTTAATTGAGTCATAGATTTATTGATTCATATAACTTTCATTTTCTCAGTTAATCTATGTTTATTGTTTTTTAATTAATTTAATTAAAATTAATTAAACACTACATTTTTGTTTATTAATATTTCCATATTATTTTTTTATTTCCACAATAATAACATTAATTGGATATATATATATGCTTGCACGTTTATGGTAGGTATGATACTGATGTGTGAATATTTACAACAAAAAATGAATTTTTCCATCTATTAGTTTTGAACATTTTGTACACATTTGAATCATTTCATGCAAGAAAATATCATATACAGGTAATCATTAAAAAGTAACTCAAAAACCAAAATATAAAATATTACAATCAAAGCGTCTTTAATTTAGTGGAATTCAAAAACGGTTGTTTTTGAAAATTATGTTTTCCTTCCTTATTATTTGGATTGATAACAATAATATGTAAACAATACCTAACCTGCATATGGCCACCTGTATTCATATTTTAACACAAAATTGGCTATCTACTTTTATAAATATATAAATATATTATATTACTTTACATATATATCACCGGTATACACGCGTAATATGTAACTTAAATTTAAAAAAAGGTTCCAAGAGGAGTATTCACTTTTTGTCACTAGTCTTTAGCTAAGCTATATATATATAGGCTATAGTGCTCCTTGTTTTCAATAAGCCACTATGGTGATGGTACAGCGATTTATCGTTAATTATGGTATATTTTTTATAAATATAACGACACTTATTGTGTATTTTTAATTTTATCAAGTTGGTATAATTACTTCATAATTTTGTCTAAAAAAAATTTATGTATATATTGTTGATATTGTTTGACCGCGTGCGTTTAATGTTATTATGTTTTGCCGAAAGTTTTGGTAGTTATTATTATTATTTTGAAAAATGTAGTACCATAGTGACGTTTTGATTTTTTACAATCACAATATTTTAATTATAGCACTAAATTTAAGTTCTACGATACAATGGCCAATAAGCTAGTTATTTAAATTATTATTTTGCTTATAAACAATCGACGATTTAAGTTTAGGTGCTACAATATATTTAGTAAGTAGGTAAATATATATATACATTTGTTTTTATTTATATTGTGCGTAAAAAATGACCTAAATATGACTATAAATATATGTACCTATCAGATTATAGTATTTAAATAAACTATATACTCGTTAATTTTTCAAACCTTTTAATTATTTAAGTATATGGATATATTTTATATACGAAAACGTATAAATATATTTATAAACTTTTAAAATAGTAATACGTTTCGTTTGCCTTTATTTATTTTCTTTTTACCAATATTTTTTGTATGTGTGAATTCTCCCTTCGTCAATACAAGAACTATGGTTTTCCCCTAGGGATAGAGAAGAAAAAATCCACTTCGAACACTCGATATACTACACACCATTAATTCTCTAGAAAGCTGATTGCAGGAACGGTCGACGGCGGCCGTGCGTGCGTGTGTATGTTTTATGTATTGTCCAAATTCCCCAAGTTTTCTCGAGCTGAAAAAGAAATGTATGTGTGTGTGTGTGTGTGTGTGTGTGTGTGTGTGTGTATGCGCGCGGAAAAGAAGTAGGAAAAAAGAGAGAAAAGGGAAAAAAGAGCTGACCAAATCCAATCAATTCTCCGACGCATCTCCCTCCTATTTACTTCCAGTCCGGCCAAGTCCACCGCCACTCACTCCCCAAAAATCAATTCCCTTAAAAACATCTCTCTTCATTCCCTCCCCTCCCCTATCGAACCCTGAGGAATTAAAGTCCTGCAATGTTTCTGGTAAAACACGGAAATAACGTTATGAATGGTTTTATGAGACTACACACAAACACACACACTTTTATATATATATCTCACGGCTGCTTGTCAATATTTTGCAAGTCGTTGAAACAAGTTTTACAATCGGCATTCCCTTTCATATTGGTTTTCCACTATAATTGTATCGCCTAGTATGTGTAGTTTGAGTATATACATATATAAATACATCTCTTATTATCTTACAAGTCACATATATAATAAGTGAATGTTATCCATGCACTACAATATTTTCATTTTTGTCCATTATTTTTAATTTTATCAATTAAAACATATTTAAAATATAAATAAGCTAGTGTTGATTTAAACGCATTACGATTTGTCCAATTATTAAAAATGATATTGATATTTCACAGATAAATTTAATTAATATATTGTATATGTACGTATTATTATTTATATGCCACGCGTTTATGATCCATAACCACGATTTTTAAAATATTGTTAGGGGGTAGTGATTTATCACATCGGTAATTAACCATAAGATAATAAATATTTCAAATGTCAACTTTAGAATAATTTTATAATTTTACAAAAAATAAAATACATTCGGTTCAAAAAGACATTTCGATAAATGTAACCGTTTTTAATTGCTTATAAATGTAACATAGCCTATTGATGTGATTGTTTTATTATTCCGTTACTATTAACTAATATTGAATAGTTCCAACAATAATAAATTCCATTAATTTTAAACGCGGATTCGTGGGAAATATACGTTATATTTTAAACCTCATACTATAAAGTTCAATACATTTATCATTGAACATTTTTTTTTATAATTATCTTAATTGCGTTGTAAGTCAATATGGTATTTTATCACAGCTCACGCATACAAAGCAATTTCAGAATTCTATACGTATACAACACGTATAGAAGGTTAATGTTGGGGTCCCTCTTTTAATAGGGTAGCCTATATTTAAGTTTTCCTTCATCTCTATTTTTTTTTAATTTTATTTTTGTGTACTCCCTTTGGGTCTCCCGTCGACGACATTAAATCAACGTGTACCGCATGTGCATTTTGTCAAACGTGCGTGAACTCATAGTAGAGGTATATTAGAATTCTCCTCTGCATGTACACATATACACACCAAAAAGATTTTTAACATTTTGACATGTCCGGTAGTTAAGGGCCAAAGGGTCTAACAGGAAGTGCGAAAAGGTCTCGGAGGGGTCGCAGGGACATCCTCGAGAACAGACGTCGTTAGAGACTGTAATACAGCTATACATAATTTTTAAACTCGGTGAATAAGAACAAACGGATAATAATTATTAATAATTTTCCGAACCATGGGAAGACTTTTTTATCCGTTAGTAAAGATTAGACGGAACAACATTTTAACAAAAAATATGATATTATATATAAAAGTTGTATCTTTAAAAGTTTAAGTTTATAGAGAAGTCAATTTTAAGTAATTATAAACGTTACAATGGAAATTCAATCACGATAGTTATTTTTTTATTTAAACGTTATTTTCATATTTATAAGTTCATATAGATATTTCAATCTTCAGAATTTAAAAAAAACTAAAATATTTGTTTATTCACACGTAATTTACAATCAATTTAAAACAATATATATGTTATCGAAAAGATTAATGTTCGAGTAATTAATATTTTAAATATTTTATATAATATTTTTTCCTAAATAATATAAAAATCGAGGAAATTTTTAATTTACTATTAAATAAGGATTATAGTATGATACACATACTATATTTTATTAAATAGTTTTAAAACAAATAGAATACTGTACATAGATTAGCTTTGTTTATTTATATTTCACCCTTGTCATTGTAAATTGTCATAATATATATATATATATTAATAATGTTGTATATTGTACATTAAACATGGTATTACCGAAAGTAAAATGTAAATAATTTATTCGAATTATATTTGAAAACTTTTTTTATATAATTTCGAGATATTTACTAATTTAATTTTTATCAAATATTTTTGTTATTATATAAAAACAAACGTTTTAAATATTTGGTTTGTTATAATTATTAGGGTGTAATATCTTTTATTATTTTTCCTTATAGCGTGTTATAGTTTATAAAGAAGCTCTCCACGTGATGACATACATTTGCTACGTGGATATGTTATTCACACAGCGAATGTGCTTAAATGCTAAAAGCATGTCATTGACAGATATTTTCGTATTATTTGAGCATTACTTTGTGGTTTGAACACGAGTTATGAGTACTTATCTGTTTTTCTTTTTACAATATTTCATAAAGTTTTTAAAGTTTGACAATTAGTAAAATATACAATATAATTAGAAATTACCGAACGAATGTATATTGATCTATCCGTACTGATTTAAAAGTAACCAATAACAGATGGATTAACTTATTTATACTTAACGTGCGTACTATGTAATACTTAAACGACGTTTAAACGTTATAATTTACAACTTTGTAACAGTACGAAATGAATTCGTTATTAACTAATTTTTAATAATTTTATATTTAATGTTTACATAAAGTCAGTATAATTTAAAAATTTCTTCGAGTACTGTATTTGTTTTTAATTGATTATAACTATTTATTATATTAATTGTCAGTGTACATGTTTTATTATAATATTTTGCTTTTATAAAAGCAAAATATATTCTTATTAAAAGAAAAATTATTTAGAATATTGCCTGTCCAAAGAATCCACTGATCAAAAATAATAAATATATTTCTTTATTATCAGTGCCACTCATCGCACTCTGGAGAACCTTTCAATCCCAAATAAAACGTATATAAAATATTTTTCGAAAAGTTTTTTTTAATTCATCAACAATGTAACCCGTTTGTGTGTAAAATTCCTATGTGTAGATTCAGGTAAAAAATCAATAATTACTCTAACAAAAGATACTATATAAAAATGGAATGTTCAAAATGCCACAGTAGTAGTCACACGTATTTTATTCAAAGAAACGTGTTGAAACGGTTTTTCTATTTTTAATATAAAAATGCCAAAACGAAAGGGGTGGTGGTGAATGACGACAGTATATACCCAGAGGCTAAAACTGCCGGCAATGGATTGACAGTCTACGTGCTGGTCTCCTAGCAACGCCCTCGCGGACTTTTCAGATATTTATCACTTTCTCGCCCTTCTCTCACTATTCTCCTTTTTCATACCCTCCTATAGATATAAAATGGGAGTGATCATATAAAAAAAACTAAACTAAAAAACGTAAAATGTATCCATCATACATATAATATATAGAATATCTATGTATATATATATATATATATATACATGTAATACGTAATTCGTATTAAAAATATAACAATTTGTAATTATTTAATTACCTAATAAGTAATTAAAGAACCAAAATTACTAAAAACCAACGATGAATATATGCGTAAACGTATTTCACCGAAGTATAATAGTCGTGATTATTTTTCATTTTATTATACTGAAATTTATTTTATATATTTTATTTATCTACCTATAGATGTTGTATTAAACAAATATTTTTTTTGTAAAATATGATTTACCGAATATAATACACATTTAACTACATTCGGATATCTAACTAAAATGAATAGTAAGTAGATTTTACAAAATATCAAAAATTAAAATATGATATACATTATATATTGCGAGATGAACGGTATGTTTGTATTATATATAATGGCATATAGTATCGTGTTAAAAGAAAATAGAAAGCAGACAAAAAATATAGTGGTTGTTGTTGAACGGTAACAGTTTTTTTGCTACTTTTATAAACCGTTAGATACACTTGACAACCGCCAAAGGCAGTTGCGCAAGAAATAGGCCCAAGAATTCAGATCCGTTTTTTCTTTTCCTTTTTTTGCTCTTTCTTAAGAATTTACAGTTGCATCATTTTTCTTCGAATCGTTTTATTGTCATTTGACATATACAGTAACAATAAGAATATATATATGTAGCGTCGAAAAACAGACGGGTCACAATATTTTTTATCTATGCAGTATTGCAGTACATATATAAATATATCTCTATACGACTACATCTATTATGAAGTTAAGGTTAAAACGAACAATTTTTTGCTTCTATGTGTAATACGTGTGAAAATACCAAAAACACGCGTTTACAGTTACACGTTGAAAATGCCCACGACTATTGTAGCATTTTTTTCAACCTGCATTCTATATAGGGTAATGGGTCGAAAAAAGTTATATACAAACGAAATGTTAAATGTTTTGTAAGTAGATATAATATATTTTCATAGTACGACATATTACGCACCTTATATAATATAAACGTATTTCCTTTGTAACACATATTGTTACGTTATACGAAACACGAGTACGTATTTTTTTTATACTTGTTTGTTTCAATTAGTTAACATTAAAATTTAACACATCGATGGTTATATGTGTAATTAGTAGGTATAAAATTAGTATTTTCTTTTACTACAATCCCTATGCGTGACCTGTTTTGAATTATGGCTGTTGTAACACAACACATAATTAACACACGTAATTCAAGAAGGACGTTCTCGGTCCCTAAGTGTCTTGCAAGATGTTTTGCATAAATTTTATTTAATGTTGTAAAATCGATTATACAGACTCCAATATCATACTGCAAAAACAAAATATGCCAAAATTCTTATAATTCTTATTATTTGTATTTTTAATTATCATAAATCAATGTTGAATATAATGTTATATTTTCACATATGTAAGATTACTTCCAGTAAAGGTTACAGATTTCAAGGGAAATGTTTTTTAATAAATATATATATATATATATATTTAAATAGTATAGATACTATTTTTATTTTTTCTTCTATTAATAAAAATTCTACATATATATATATGAATATAATACATTCATATTATCGATTGAAAATAGAATTAAGATTAAGAATGTGTCCGCTGATGAAATACATTGTACTTACAAATAAATACGTTCAATTTATAATTTTTGTTTTATTTTTTCAATAATAAGAGATTTTTATATTATTTATTTGTAGTTGTTAACATAAATTATAACAATATTGCTTATACTTTATTATTTTACATAGAAATAAAATATCATATGTATAGACATTAAATGCGATTATAATCGATATTAAAAATATAAGCTATTTTTACTTAGTATTTTGGTTTCTTTTATCATAATTTCCTTGAAAATTTAAAAATCAATTAATCTTTTTACACAGACGATATTATCATATTAAAATCTGATAAATTGAAATTCATGTCTTTTATTTTATATAT
>JAIPRN010001658.1:0-41491 GCA_025469175.1 Geopemphigus sp. TES_GeoC_2020
GTCGATTTTGCGCTAAATTAGATGTAAATTCCAGACGAATTCATGTTTTAAATACGACGCGATTACGATAGCTACAGTTTGACCAATCAGCGTTTAATGTGAATATAAGACGGGATATAATCGAGTGTTTGGTTACGTTTAACACAAACTACCATATATACTTCGTACATGTTGCGTTAATATATATATATATAAATCTAAATCGACGCCTCTCTCGCGTCAATTAAAATGTTTAAGCGAAAAACGAGAAAAAAACAAGTTTTATTTCGAAATCATTATCTCTGTCGACTATATATATATATATATATACACACTATAATTTAGAGTTGACTTATGTAAACGTATAATATGCGACGTAAGGTTCGGTTTGTATATTTTATGTACGCGCGTGTGTGTGTGTGTATCGAAGATAAACGTATAATACTGTACGTCGGCGTATACGGCCTCGCATTCCTTAACGTCTCGGTAATGTAACGCACAAAAGGGACCTAACAACAGTCGTGTTATTTGTTTTGTAACAGACCCCGGGTCGGTCGTCATTTCGGAATAAATATGGTACAAAAAGGTCTCCCGGGGATTTTTTCCGACCCCGTATCGACACGACCATTCTGGTGTCCTTATGCCGGGCATTGTATACGCCGTATATATATATATACCGTAAACGTCGTGCATGTTTTAATTTACGACCACGGCGCGCCCGTGATCACCACGTTTTTGTACGACCCCTGCGGACGACGTCGCGTATTAAACGCGCGCACGCACACGCGCGATACGTTCCGTACTAATCGTAAATAACGTTCGTGTATTAGACGTCGGCCGAGAATTCTGCGCCAGTCCGGCCGTTCTCGGGTCCCAATACGAGGCAACTGGTTAATAATACCGTTCAAACGATACGGTCGTGTCCGAGTTCGTTTATTGTACGGGCGTGTGCGTCGTACATTGGCGAACAAACAATTCGCCCGTACGAGCGTTGTTGCGCCGACGACGAATAAATATATTTATCGTGATCACAGGCGCCGGTAGGGAGGTACGTGGGGGCGCGTTGTAGGTTCTTCGAAAAGAAATCGAATAAAACGGTAACGTATTTGTAACTCGTGTAACGAACACGGTACGCATCTCCTTGGTAAATTGCTTAGCAGGGCTCATGCTTATAATACATATATATATATATATATATAATTAGTAAGTTAAACAATTAGGGACACAATAAATAAAAATGACACGACATAATACGAAATATGGCGATCGTTCAGCGAGTCGTTATTTTAGGTTTTGGTGTTCACAAAATTAATCAAAATTTATCTACCAGTTTTATTAAAGATAGTACGCAATTTTAAATAGTTATTTGTTGTTGTAACCAGCGACGGAAACGAATTTCGAACGAAATAAACGGGGTGTGAAAACAACTCGAATTATTAAACATAATACCGCACAACTGGATTTTGAAACGGGTTACAAAAATTGAAATATTCGTGTCGGTTTTGGTTGACTCGATAGCGGCGATAAAGACGAGAAATTCTCTGAGCGATACAATATAAAAGTAGAATTTTAATTTAAAACGTATCGTTAAATAATAAAATACGATCCAAATCGACGAAAGAAAAAACGTTAAATACCCGAACGGCCCTCAAAATAAAAATACAATAGCCCTATAGCGTACAAATATGAATAATATGCGAAAACACGGGAATTAACTTTGAATTTAGCTTTTTTTTATTGCAAAACACATTTGTCGCTTACTCCGTTACAATTTGAAGGGTTACCGGGAAAAACGATCATTGTCAAAAAAAAGAAAAAAATCAGATAATATATTATCTTGTTAGTTAGTTTCCTAATGAATCGACATGTGAATCGAGTTATGGTAAAAAGACCACGGTCAATGATACAATACAGATTTAAATATTATCATGACGGGAAAAAAAGATCAGAGTCCGAGCGGAAACAAGAAAAAACGATCATAGTTATGTATATGGTTTTTTTTTTAGTACGTAATTTTGTTGTATATCCAGTTATTAATAATATCGATAACGACCGTTGTTATGTACTTGTTACGTTTTGATATAATGTTATCTGTAGTACGTACGAATGTACGACGATTTTACAGTGAAATGATGTTATAACGGTATTATTTGATCATATTTAAGTCTCACGTGTTTTAGTGTTTATTTTTCATAAATACAGACGAGTGCTAAGTTTAATTTTAAAATGGACACCAGTTTTAGTGATTCTAGTGCAGAATCTGAAAAGGACAATGCTAATCGGGTCAAAAAACGAAAAAAACCCGGTAGATTAAGTGAGGTAATGAAAAAAATTCGTGCAACGTCCAACGAGTTAGGGAGTGACTGTCGTAAAAGGCATAAATGTTTCGAAGTTATTTCTCCCGAAGAAAGAAACAGAATTATTAAACATTTCAACAATTTAGGTGAGTACAACAGCCAAAATGAGTATCTTGGGGGTTTGATTACGATTCAACCTGTTGTACAACGTAGAAGTAGGAAAGATCCGAACGATGCAAATTTTAACGACTCCTCTTATAGTTATCGTTTGCGTAGTTATGTCAATGGTGCGTTGTAAGATATTGGTGTTTGTTATAAAGCTTTTTTAAGTATTCATGGTATTTCTAATCGTCGTGTTCAAATAATAAAAAAAAATTGCTTATATCTGGTGGAGTCGGCACTGATAATCGCGGAAAAAATTTAAAATTTTTAATAGTATAACGTATTTACTTATTTTACGCACATACGCAAATGCTAGAAAATTCGTTCCCAAGCGTAGTTGATATATAATTACGTATCAACTGTGCCTGATACCCGCCTAAGTTGTTCATTTTTTTTAAAATTATTAACAACGACTACAAATATTACGTAATTATTATTACTTGATAACGCGAACAAGTGGTAAGACGATTACGGTTTTACTCGGTTAACTGTTGGGAGTTATACCTACGAAATATATCGCGCCTCGGACGACGATATCAATTAACAGCGAGAGGAAACGTCGATGTGGTCAATTGGATAAACGTAGACAAAGTTGTCGCGGTTTACAGTTTTTGGGTGACGACTAACGTTTACAACGAAAATGATCCCGAAGAAAACGACTAAAGCGAATAATACGTAGCCGAAGAGCCTATAAAAACGTATTGTATCGGTATTTACGAAAAACGATAAAGTTATTATTAGTTACGAATATGACCGTTTGTTCGTTCGCTTTATTAAAAATCGTTTTCCCCGTTGTGCACGTCTTTTTTATTATATAAGATATTTCGATAATTATAATAAATAATAATAATAATACATTTCTTACTTCGTTAATTTTATATTATAAACACAAGATTAACGAAACGCATTCTTTCACGACGAAAAGTTGTCAACTTTGACGGTATTATGATTGGATATTAAAGAATTAACAATATACGAAGGGATTGTAGGTAAATCGCGTTATTTTTAATCTCTAAGGTTTCGGTCGAATTCAGTCTTACAACGGCGTGCGGCAATTAAGGTTATTAAAATTGGCAAAATGCGTGTAAATTTGTATGGCTGGGAATGGAGTTTTACCGCCTAGGAATGGCGATTAATTAAATAAACTACGTCGCAACGTTGTCGGAATCCCAGGGACTAACGACAGGTTTCTGGTGGCGACGCGTCGGAAATCGGTTTTTAAGGTACGACTCGTAGACGTTAAACCGAGCCGACACGAAACGTCGTATACGCGAATAATACAAATATACGTATACGGGGAGGGGGAGTACAAAAATTATAAAACGGTACATGGTTCTTTTTACTCGTCGTCCATATTTCGATTATTTATTTTAAAGTTACTCGCCGTCCGAATCCCCGTAGACAAACGACCAATTATACGAAAACGCGTGTATTGGTTTCTACCGCGGTTAAAGTTCCGAACATTTTATACTCCGTTTTGTCGGTGAATATAGGCGGTTGCGTACCAGGGTTGGGAACTAAGTGACGGCCATCGTTGCTCGTAAGTATAGGTTGTTCGATTTACGACCAACTGGTTGTGTTGTTTTATTATATTCGCCGTGTAGTTTACGAAAAAACGCGATACTCGCGTTAAATACGATATATTTCATATATATGTACGTATAGTTTAATAAAACGAAAAAGTCGCCACGATCAAGTCGTTAATTTCAAAGCCATTGTATTTGACGAACCGGCGTAATAATTTCCATATTAATTTTGGCGTGTTTCGAATAAATAAATAGCGCACGTCTCGGCGGAAGGATCGTCCGAATTTAATTTACGTAATCGCGATCGTTCGTCGCGTATCGTTCTAAACAACTTACTGATCACTAGAAAACCGCGAAAAACGGCCGCGTATCCTTTGGTAACGAAATCGGTTTATTTCGTTCGCGTAAAATCCAGCCGGTACGCGTTTTTAACCGGACGTAATTTCCAGGCGTGTTCTATCGTTTCCGCGCCGTCGTTCGTAATTCACGGCGATTGAACGATCCGCAATATGATACGCTCGACTACGGGTCGGTTTCTGAGCTCGTCAATAGCGTCGGGCCTGCGGTCGTTGCAATACAACAATAGCTACGGCGGCCGTCGTATTCACGGCGTCGCCGCCGGACGGGACGACCATCAGCCGTGCAATGTGGCCGACCCCAACGGCGAACCAGATCGACCGTTGTGCGTGACGCTGGTGGAGGGCTTGGGCTCGGGACCAGCCACGTGCGCGGCCGTCCGGAAGATATTGGCGGCGGCCGGGGTGCGGGTACGGTGGGACCGGCACACGTTGCTCGTGCACCGGAACCCGTTCACCGATCGGATGGTCCTGAACGCGGATTTGGTACAGTCGGCCATGGACACGGGTCTGGTGCTCCGCGGTCCGGTGTCCGACGCCACGCTCAGCTCGTCCGTGTTGACGTTGCACAAGGTGCTCGGCGCGTTCGTCAGCGTGCAAATGTTCGCGTCCACCGACGGACATCAGCCGTTCGGTCGCGTCCGCGTGGTCAACATCCGCGACAACGTGTCCGGGGAGTATTCCGAAATCGAACACACCGTCGTCCCGGGTAATCGTTCATAACAAGCGGCGTTACTTAAATACGACGCACTAGCCGTCTATTAGAATCGTAGCCAGGTGGTCACCTCCATTCGGAAGTGACGGTGATTTCGAACGTTTCGAACGTTATTCGCGTTAAAAGTACGCTCACGCCCTTGTTGTGCGTACATGGGCGGGAGGATATACAAATGTTTTTGTTATATTCGCGATAACGTTTACATATTTTCGCGATAAAAACGTAGTTTAGTTTACGGGGGACTCGGTGTTTGATTTCCGATACCATTCTCGACCTTCCATCGTCTGATAATTCCCAACCCTGAAACATAACGAACGTGTATCGCACGGTCGAAATCGTTTAAACGCTTCGTCGCGGCTCTCTTGAATTTTCGTTACACCCGCGGGTATAATATACATTATATATAAACGTGCGCGGGGATGTAAAATAATTTATAAGTACGCGCGAAAAGTATGTTTATTATATATATATATTTATGAATCGGAAGGCGTTACGACGTTAAAAAAAAATGAGTTACGAATCGAGCATACGCCCGTTATTTAATACATTATTTTATTCGCGTCGTTCAGGCGGTCTGAAGTGTTCCGTCTTTCGATACGCGCGCTTTTAAAATTGCTAATTAGTCCCCGGTTACTCCGATTCGACTCCAAATACGCGACACGACGCGTTGAGTCGACGCGGTAATACTCACGTGATCCTTTTTCGGTTTCTGACCGTAATCGTAGACCCGTAGACTACCGGTATCTGGGATTCGCGCTTAAGCTCTTTTTGAATAGTTAATACGCCGCGCCGGCCGAGAAATACGTTTTTAATGTCGCCGAACGAAACGCGTATTAGGCACGTATCGAAAGGTTTCGTAACGAACGGCCCTAAAAACTTCGCGTACTTTTTATTCGGAACAATAACCAAAGCGAAGGAGTATTCGTATTCGAAAAATTTACGTTCGAAAACACCCGATTCGGCGGTCAATTTGACGCGATAACTGACGCGCGTCGTTGAAAATAAGACGACGGGGTTAATATTTACGAGCGTAATTTTGCCGCGTGCAGTCGTGTGCAAGAAAAGAACTCGTACTTTTCGTTCGTCGACGAATAAAACAACACGACGTATGTGAGCGTGTATATTTATGTACGAGACGTGTACCCAGTACAGAAGATTACGCGGACGATTTTGTCTGGGCGGGTTACGGCGAGAAAAGAGCGCGGAGGTGTTATATTCAACTGTAAAGGTTCATTTGGAGTTGAAGAAATCGACGTAAAATAATGTTTGAAATAATCGGAATCCGTGCCGTTGTTAATGTTCGTGCCTCGTTACCGCCGACGAACCATACAGGCGTATAATCGACGTATGATTTTCTAGCGTCGTAAACGTCTCCAAAACAGGAGACACATTTACACTGGCGCCCGAACGTTTCGGGACAATTAAACGTTACATATTTCGTTTATTTTATTAACGTCCGCGTAGGTTCGAGTACATTCCGGAGGTACATTTAAAATACGAGTAACGTAATTACACAAAACGTAAAGATAATAATAATAATTAGAAATACGGTATTGAAAAACGTATATACAAGTTGATTACGAGAGAATACAAACAAAGTACATTAGGAAAGTTTAGATTAATACAGTCAAACATGATGCGGTTGGGGCTTGAGTAGGCTCGAGTACATTCCGGAGATACATTTAAAATACAAGTAACGTAATTACACAAAACGTAAAGATAATAATAATAATAATTAGAAATACGGTAT
Organism: Geopemphigus sp. TES_GeoC_2020; assembly: GCA_025469175.1. Classification (NCBI taxonomy): domain Eukaryota; kingdom Metazoa; phylum Arthropoda; class Insecta; order Hemiptera; family Aphididae; genus Geopemphigus; species Geopemphigus sp. TES_GeoC_2020. Next base: position 6,786 of record JAIPRN010001658.1, read on the forward strand.
TGAAAAACGTATATACAAGTTGATTACGAGAGAATACAAACAAAGTACATTAGGAAAGTTTAGATTAATACGGTCAAACGTGATGCGGCTGGGGTGTTAATTTAGGTTAGTGTTAGGTTAATTCATTTTTTGTAAAACATCGGTTTGCAAAAACATTTTGAAAATTCGTCATACGGCGCGGCGAACCGAAGGAAATCCGATAATTTATTACACAAATATTTACTCGCGACGTATTTATTTATTTACGACGTAACAACGGAAAGTAGCGCGGACAACGTTTTCGTTCGCGAACAACGGTTACGCGTTCTCCTTTTTGTGTTCTATCGGAAACAAACTTTCGCGGCGTTCCGTTGGCCAACATTTCCCAGAGCACGGTTCATATGTTCTTCCAACCGTACTTGTTTCTATTGTTTTCCACCCAACAAAACCGTGTGTTTCGACGCCGGCCGACTGGACCGATCGAGCTCGTTTTAAGACTGTTCAATTTAAACACTTAGGCGACTGTGGCGGCCCCACTCCGTAATTTTTTTCGGAAAACGCGATTCGTTCGCGCTCGGATGGTTAGTACCGGTAGCGCGTATCGTGAACGAGCTTACGTCGGAGTTATCGCGTTTACTTACGAACGTGTCCCGCCGATCATCCCACGGGGGAACGTTCGGTCGCGGTACGTACGGCGGCACGTCTCCCAAACGTCGCGACCAAAATGTCGCCCGGGTGTTCGTAGGTCAGCGAGTGTTGCGTAATATTCTCGCGGCGATGAAATTCTCCGCTTATGGGTTTTATTGGCGGAATTAATTCTATTTGCGAAGGCACATTGTCGGACGATAATTAACGTCTAACGAACGCGGCCGAAATATCGCCGGGCCGTTCGCGTTTACTTACGAACGCGTCCCGATCGTCCACGGGGAACGCGCAAAACGACCAAAATGTCCCCCGGGATTAGTAGCTGGTTAGCGAGTGTTGGGCAAATCCTTACGGCGCGTCCTCCTACACGATCGGTTCGCCACCGGGCTAGTGATATTAATCACGCGAACGGGCGTCCCCGGTCAGGCTCGACATTTTACGATATGTACTACACACGACTCCGGTCCTCTGTACGCTCTATAGATAATTGGCGGCTAGCGGTGGTCCGGAGAACCGGAATTCGTTTGGACGCGAGCGACGACAATTATTGTCGGCCGTCCCGTTCGCCGTACGAATAGAGTGTAGTCCCGTTTTCGAAACGTGTTGCGCGTTCGCCCAAGAAGGGCAGTGGCGTATTTACGAGCGCGTCCGGGATGTTGTTTTCATCCCTTCCCTCCCTCCCCCGCGGATAGTGTTCGAAAATCTCGAATTTCCAAATAACGAAAACGTAGGCGGTTTATTTGACGAACGAGGGAAACGGAAATGTGTTCGAACGGTCGACGGAGGTATTTCTTCGATTTCGTATTTATTTTTTTACTCGAAATTCTCATAAACCGGCGCCCGACGACGTCGGCGAAATAATTTCGTTATTATCTCCCTCCCTCCGTAAATACGCTAAACATATCGCGCGCGCGCGTGTGTGTCGTGGTAGGCGTGGTGCAGTCCATCAAGACGGTGACGCGATGGCAGTCCGAGGCGGTGGCCAAGTTTGCGTTCGATTACGCGGCGGCCAACGGGCACCGTAGCGTGACGGTGCTGCACAAGGCGAACGTGATGCGGTTGTCGGACAGCGCGTTCGTGTTGGCCTGCCGGCGGGTGGCCCGGTGCTACCGGGACACGGTGGAATACCGCGAGGAGAAACTGGACACGTTCTGTTTGCGGGTGCTGGACGAGCCGAGCGCGTACGACGTGCTGCTCACGCCCAGCCTGTACGGGTCGTTCGCGAACGCGACGTGCGGCACGTTGGCCGGTGGCGCGGCCACGGTACCGTCGGTGTCGTACGGGCCCCGGGTGGCCGTGTTCAGCGCGATGACGGACGTCGGCACGGGTCGCGAACATTACCGGTACAACGCCGGGCCGTACGGCGACGGCGAAATACTCGACCGTCTGGTGGCCGGCCGGTATCCGGTGGCCAACCCGACCGGTTTGATCAGGTCGGCCGCCCTGATGCTCAGGCACGTGGGCATGATGGCCGAGGCGTCGCGCGTGGACCGGGCCCTACGGGCGACCATCGACCGGGGGACCCGGACGCACGACATGGGCGGCACGGCGTCCTGCGCCCGTTTCACCGACGCCATTATCCGTAACATGTCCGCCGGCGACGGCTGACCCGTTTATTTCGCCCGTTTCGGGGTGCATATACGCTTCTGTTATATACCACATTTTCCACCACCATCGTCACCACCGTTTCGCGTACGTACGAAGCGTACATCGTTTGTTTTTTTCGTCGTTACCAAATACATTTCGGCACGTTCAAACCTTTTTGTAGGTAAAACGCGTAACAACTAACTATTTCACAGTTCGATCGGCTCGGTTTTCTCCCATCACGCCGCCGCTAAACGAATTTCGGTCCCGAACGTCCGTACCCGGCTGTCGCCGTTGTGCGCCCCCCCCCCCGTGGGGACGGGTACGCGGCGTGCCGGCGGTAGATGTACCGAACGGCGCGTCCCGTTACGGAAAAACGTTCGCCAGCTACGTAATTATAATACGCGCGGCCCTCTCCCGCCTATGTGACGTCGGGTTCCAATAGTGCGGCGGTGGTTACACGGACCAATAAAACAAACGCGACCGTTTAGCGATGTTTAGCGCCAGCGCTCTTACGTGTACGCTACGCCCTCGACTATCCGATCGTTAGGTCGATAATTATTTTCGCGCGTGTACGAACGCTGTTTTTAGACGTCGGCCGTTTTAATTTGTCCGCTCGTTGTCGAACCGTTGACGGACGACGACAATCGTCCGGTAAAACGTCACAGTAAAAGACTGGAAATCGCGTCGCGTACAATTCCACTTGGCGGCTGGTCGTGCCGTTGGCGTCTCCCGGCCGTTCCAAATTTCCGTCGTCGTTTATTTGCCACGCTATCGACGTCGCGCTACTAAATACCGAACGCCCGTACGAAAACGAACGGCGTTTCGGGGAAACGTTACAAACGGAATCCGCCCGAATAAACGTAGGCGTCGATAGTTCGCGCCATTCCGCGTAGTTATTAATAATCAACGGTAATTGGTAGGGCGAGTCGCGGGAACAACGCGGACGGTTATGGGAAATGAACGCCGAAGGAGAAACGATTGTTGAATGCGATTATTAAACTAATCGTTGCCGGTGGGGAGAGATCATTTAGGACCGGTCCACCCTAAATAGCTGGTAAAGGCAAGGACGGGAGAAGTATCAATAATAAAACACAAACGTCCCGCGTTACGAATTTACGTAGTTTTTAGAGTAATTCGTTCGATTTTCGTCATTTCGATCGTTCGAAGTTCCTCGTACGCTCATAGCCCACGGCCCGGTACGTTAGTGGTAATCTATTGTTTCGTGGGAGCATACAGTATTGTATAGAATACGCGGACTCTCCGTTTTCACTGTTGGCTACGCGCGCAACGTAGAATAATAATATATCGGTAAACGCTTACCGTGCGTATACGAACGATTAATCGAGCAGCAGTGTAACAGATGGCCAACGTTATCAAACGAGCGGTTCGTTCGACGAACAATTTGACGAAAACGAGTAATTTTCGTTAGTTTTTTTAGATTTTAAATGGAACGTACTACGTCAATCAATATCCGAATATTACGACGAATCGCGTAACACCTGATTATTTCGAAAATGGGATCTATTAGACGTTTATCTTTAAACGTTAATTATGTAAAGTTCAATTTTCGACGGCGGGTATTACGATAATATCGTACATTACGTAGCACGATCGTTTATCTACTTATTCGACTAATATTTTTTGAAATTCGTTACTTTCCTAATTAGCGCGCTTCGTAATGTACATTTCGTTTTACTCGAATTGAACGCGTCATTTAAAAAATACACCCCATAAGAAACACTTATTATACGTTAAGTGTTTATCGTATTCGGTGAGAACATTTTAAGAAGTCAAATACGAAGGCTTAAAAAAAGCAAAATCGCTTCAATATGCGATCTTTTGTTTTGTTTCGAATTTTGTAGAAATACGCGAAAATACGCGATAACCGTTAAATATGCAGGAATACGCGAAAACAAATTTCGCCGTTAGTTTCAAACTACTATGAGCTTAACTATTCGTAAAGATTACTAACAAAAAGCCAAAAAAAGCCACGCAAAAACCGCGGCGTAGTTTTGTTTGCCGAAACGATTAAACGTTTCGGTTACGTCGACGCAATGTAGTTCGTATTTATACGTTCGGGTTGCGTAATAAAATGGTGTACGCGGACGATAAATAATCGCGCGGTGTTGTGGGTTCGCGAAAAACGTATTCGATCGGTATTGGAGAGGTTTTCATTTTTTGACCAGCGTAACTTTTTTGGCACGTACACGGAAATATGAATATGACTGCGCAATACGTAATTATTGTCACATACAGGTGAACGCATTATCGTGTACGCTCACGAAAACGCGTTACCCGGTTATCGAGCGGTATTCGTTTCCGCGATTACCGCCTAGCCCTCAGTTTCCCTAACGTACGATCGGCGTATGTCATATTTACGGGCGCATTTCGTCGTTCATTTCGTACGTTTTTATACGTTTTACGGTTCTTTTTTGGGCGCGTAACGTTTTAGGCGGTGACCGCCGCGAGTATTTCGACTTTAAGCGAATGCGCCGCGCGCCATCATCGGTGTACCTGTTGCGTTCGCCGTACATAGGCGTACGCGCGGGCGCTAACGGCCAAGCCGAAATAACCAAAAACAAAAAACAAAACGATTTAAACGATTTTACGCGAACGAACGCTCGACGCGGATTTTTACGCCACCGGATGTTTTTGGTATTTTTTTTTAAAGTTTTCAGTTGTAAACCGTTGTAGCTCAACATTTTACACGATAATAACAAAAAAATTATATATACAGTGGACCCCCGGTAATCTAGTGCCCCCTGTAATCCGACATGCCTATCACTGTTGATTGTATATAAAAGTAGTATGATTTATAGTTTACATAGAATCTTTGATTTGTAATTTGTCTGATTACAAGTCACTTTTTTTTCAAAAAATTCCGATTTACAGGAGGTTTTAGGTAGGAGGATGATCGTATTGTAAATCAAATTTTGTAAATTTCGTATTTTTTAATAAACGATAACGACACACTGGTTCTAAGTACCGCCTTTAGGCATTCCGGGCCAGTGAGGGTAATTCCAACACCGTGTAAAAAAAGGGAGGGGATCTTAGGTAATATTTTGTAATCCGACAAATTCGATAGTCCGACACCACCCTGCAAAATTTTTGTCGAATTACCGGGGATCCACTGCATATACATATAAGACTATTTACACAATAAAAAGGGGGAAAATAAGAAAATTCAATTAAATCTCGAATCTAGGACGAAATTCGGAGCGCTTTTAATTAGGCAATTGTTGGCGGAGGACGAAGAATTATCGTAGGAAAAGTTAATGGATGAAAACGAAGAGAACCTTTATCGCCGAGTGTTTTATACAGCGGGAGAGAAAACGCGCGTAACGTCGTCGTCCGTGGTTAGCGGAAACTAAACACGTTCACCACTGTGTGTTCTCCTCGCCACTTGGCCCGTTAACGCGCGTTCTCTTACCGATATATCGTGTCGACGCGTTTGTTTCTACGCTTTCTTTGCCCCGGTGGAAACCGGTTTCGCTATTGACGTCCACTAACGATACCTACGTTACGTATAATAATGCGTCGCGTACACCCTGGACTACCCAACGTACCGACGACTTCGGTGGGAACGTCTGACGGGGATTATTTATTATATTATACCCTCGCGTTAAAAGCGTACGCAGGTACCCGTACACGTGTATTATACTATGGGATCGTGAGTACACGGACACGATAAGGAACAACCATTCGTCCGTCTACTCGGCGTCGTGTGTATCATACAATTTTAATGGCGACGAGATGGCGGCCCTCGCAGCGATCGTATTTATGGTCCCAGGGGTTCTTTCGGGTACGGACACCCACCCGTGTTCGTTTATTTTCGAGAAATTATTATTGTCGGTGGTGGTAATCGGGAACTGTATCGCCGCGGTACGTACGCGCGAAACGAAAAGTTTCAATATTAATTAACGACCGCAATTAGTCACGTAAATTGAATAGTTCTCGAAAGAGAAATTTAGAGTGACGTCACGGACTCCCCCTCAGGAGAATCGTTGAATTTCGGAACGAAGAAAACTGAGCGCACGCCATACGACACGGACGTGCCGGAATTCGTTTATTACACCAAATCATTCGGACGGATTCCAAAACATGAAACGTCCGTTCACGAAGTTTGTGTAAAATATCGGAATATTCGTGAATATATGTACGAAATACATATTCGGTGTGCCCGCGTTTCATAAAACGATTAATCGTTTCTAACGAAACTGACTACGTTAATGGTGGACACGAATTTAACGACAACGCCGGTTTTCCGCTGCGGCTAAATAGGTACATCTTACCGAGTTAAATATACGTTGATTATTGCGATCCTTACCTATATTAGTGACGTTTTACCCGCAATATATATATATATATATATATATATATATATATATATTTATATAGGTTTGTAATTAAATTAATACCTGATTAATTCGGTAGCGTCTAATTCGAATCGTTAAGGTTAGGTACGTTATTGAGAAAATTCGTACCGTATTACAATGTATATATTTGTTTCAAATAACGCGTAACAAACGAGTAGTGTGTATATTATAATGACTTGTAAAATTACCGGTTTTAGTATTTGGACTGTGAACGATCGTACGATCATTTTCGAAGAATCGATTAATTTTTAAAAAAAAATAATAATAATCACTCGGTATTTGTATAGCCGATTATATCGTCTGAACAACTAACGTTCAAAGGGCAATCATTATTGAAACGTTGTATTATTATTTCGTGTTTAGAATGAACGCGAGATAAAAAAGTAATAAACGTTGAAAGTTAATTAATTCTTAGCTCGGGGGACGTAGACAAATAGCCTGTATTTTGATTCTATTATGTTTTTTCATACGCATATATTTTTTTTTTACGTGGCAGGACGTTGTTTTTCTATATTATCGACATCAAACGATACCGTAGAGAGGAAACTGAAAAATGTCGGAGTATTTATCGCGTTTAAAAATTATATTTCACTTAAGTGTTATCGTACGCGATAACAATAGAAAATGCCCAATTTATTCGAGAATAACGTGATAAACTCGAATTTTGTTTGCCGATTCGTTATAGTGAAACGTATTTGGATTATATTTCGTCGTAGATGAAAATAATGTATTCGAAATTATTAGAGACTTTTTGGTAGGAATACGTCGACGGTTATTATTACGGATTTTATAAATGTACAAATGTCGTCGATTTTGATTATTTTAAAGATCTAAGTAGATTTTCGAAAATAAAAAAAACGTGTCGGTATTTAATTTTTAAAATCGACATTTTCAATACGATATTAATTTACCGTATATTGTTTGACATCCGTTGTAGTTAATTTAAAACAACAATTCGATTTTATTATTTACCGCGAAAACGAGAACGAAGTCTATCGAAATAAAAAATTTTAATTTAAATTCTAACAGAATTTAGTGGTTAAGAAATAAAGAGGGCAACGATGAACCCGTAAGAATAATATACGTGTAGGGTTGTGTACCGATTGGCGGGTTTTGAATCTTAATATTCTTAATAAAATAATACGATTAAATATTTATATGTAATTTGTATAGTCTATTCCAGTAAATGTGTTTGAAATAATGTTTCAAAAATTGATAAATACAAAAACTGAATAAAAAACGATCATATTCTAGGGCTAAATACCGTGTGTATAATATATTCACTCAACCCCAGAAATTGATTACCTTTTAGGCATAAGAATGGGCATTAAATAATAATTATAATATTAATTACGAGAAAAGAATTTTGAAATAAAAATTTTAAACGCGACTATTATTTATATATTAACGTTGATTTCCTCTGTGGGTAAGTTTTTTTATTGTCATAAGTAGCCTAACTAAAAAATTTAAATATCTAACGACGCTCAATATTGTTGTGTCCCATATAGGTTGCTTCCTGTATAAGTTGTTATTTTTATGGTAGTGAGTGCTCTTAGGGTAAGAAAATACACGCACTTGTATATCTGACGAATATTTATTTCTGAGTCGAAGTTAGATGCTTTGAGAGTATTAGAACGATTAATAATTAATATAATAAAGTAGAATTGGCATTCACCGTATAAAAGGCTTGTCACTCGACTGGCGACGACGAGCCGAATGGACGATGGCGACGGCAGTCGTATTGTGCTTACCAAGCACTTACATTGTGTATATTATTGCCTTCTACACTTATTCTATATATTATTATATTACAGGCTTTACATTAAAGCAAGGGATTCTTGACAATAATATCGTTCGTTACCGTAGTAACCTAAAATCGTCGTCGTTCGGTGTTATTAAATTCCCCGAAAAATTCGCAGTTTTCGCAGTTTTCGCAGGACCGAGAGGGGGTCTATTCACAAAATACTTAGTAATTCGCGGCGACCTCGCGACGTTTCAATTCAGGGACTAAATAACGTTCGTATACCGTGTCAAATTCGGAGCATGAAACACTGGAACGGTCCTATAATCAAACAAATACTGGTACGCGTTCTTTGTTGACGGTTTTTCGAACTGTACCCATTCGTAAGTCGATTATCGTTTATTATTACATTATTACAATCACGATAATTTATAATCGAATACCGAAACGTATTATCAGTCGGGCGCAATAATACGTTGGAGACGTACGTTTCCAATTGAACCTTTCACCCGACCTTGATCGCCATTGTAGCTACTGATAGAGCGTTTATCTAATCGCGATAATTAACGTCATACGCGCGTTTCGTTTTCAACGTTCCCGACTGTTGTAGGTATACACCAACCGTACACGTTTGACGTTATTAAACTTATCGACGTTATTATTTTTTTAAACGCTTCGAGACCGACCACGGATTTATTTGCAAAAATAATAAATCCTACTCAATGGTTTCAATTCGAATAAATGTAAATTTATCGTTCTACGCTTGTGTCGTGGTTTGGAATTTTTCGTAACTTGGCTTTAGCGCTCGTTATAATTATGAAGGTTTTTCTTTTTATACGAATTAGACATTACCGCTGCGAGTTTATAATATAATAATAATAATAAACACATATTATAAAAATAAAGTATAAAAGTATAAAATGATAAAATAATATATTATACATAAATATTGAACATATAGTATCTCTGTATAAATTATGATTTAATTATGTTGAGACGATATATATATATATATATTTTTTTTTTATTTCCTGAAATATTATATAGCAATTAGTCTCGACAATTATACGAAAGGTACAAAGGTATATACGATAATTACATATTTTTTCAATAAAAAGTATTAAATTTCCGACATGAGTTGGAGCTCTATGGAAAAGAAAGTTTTTTTTTATTTATTTAAGAAAAATTTACAATCTGTTCAATCGACAGTAAGTAAATATGTTGAAAGATTTAAATGACTTGATTTGAGGGAAGAGACCCATTGGCAACATCCTTATTAACATTGATATTTAAATATGATTAGGGATTGATTTTTTTTTTTTGTTAAATTATTAAATTATTATAGCAGATCACGTGATCAGTTTTTTTGTAGTCGGTGAACAGGGTTTTCAGGTAGGGTGAGAGAAGACATATTTTTTATAAGGGGGTTTGTGTGTGAGTAGAGATTATTATGAAGTCTTTTAAAGTATGATGAGGTTCTATAGCAGTGGCGATATTAGGGTCTTTGGAAAAGAAAGTAAAAGACGTATAAAACGTTCGTTGTTCTTTAGCCGTAGGGTGATGGACGAAAAACGATCAACGTACCTATTCCTAATATATAATATTAGAGAGTTTCAATGAATGCCGATGATCATTGTACTTCGATCAGGGGTTTATTGAAAAATTAAAACTTGGTACTACTACCGGTGTATTTAGTAGTGTCGACGGTGGTTTACGATAAGCACGAAGAAACCGGTTGGGGTGGGGGGTGAAAGGTGAATATAATTTGAATAAGAAAATAATCACTATCGGTTATTATAACGTAATATTTATATTTTTAAAAGTCTTCAAATGTTTCCGTTATTACGTTTGGAACATATTGGTTACGTTGAACAGAAATACAGTAGATTTCGGACCTGAAATCGTCCCACAATTCTTGCACGGCGACTCTTCACGCGGACGGCGTGGGCAGAGTGGTAACCGACAGTTATTTTCGTTCGGCGTAGTCAATTCGTTTGTTCGATATACACCGATTCGAGGCGTTCAGTAGTAAATCGCGGCGCGATATTTGTTTTTCGCGGTTTGGGACGCACTGACTGTCGGTGTGACGCGTGGCGTTCTTTGAACCGGTCGGTCGTAGAGCGGCGGTGACGACATAGTTCCGGTCCGTGAAAGGTCCCCCCTATCACAGTCGATTTTCTTTATATTAGTTTCGTCGTAAGGCGCGACGATCGGCCATAATGTTATTTAATACGTGTCTTCGCTTGTCAGCGGTTTATACGATATCTTGGCTGGTTTGCTAATTTCGTCACTTGTTGATTTAGTTATACGCGCAACGTAGTATTGCGAATATTCGGTCAACTCGGCCGCGGGTACTGTTTACCGCATTTCCGTGGGAACACTCGAGTACTTACTAGAAAGGTCTACGTACATTCGTATTTCATAACGGCAGTTGTGTTTGAACGTTGCGGAACGGCAGACTTCATCTACAAGGTTATCGGTCCACGATTACTCGGCAGGTAGTATTTCGTTTTTTTAAATATATATTACGCGGTTAATTAACAACGACAATTATAATATTATTATTACTTTTTGGGTATACCATATTCTTATATATTTTATATTTTATGTAATCTATTTAGAAATTAATTTCGTATTTTACAAGACGCGCGGATAAAATTTAATAAAACAGTTTAGGGTAAATAAAATTAGGTATCAATCGTGATTATACAATGTTATGGTTTGTTACAATATATTTATGTACAAAAGGTGTTATTATAATCGGTCGGGGCTTAGGTTAATGTTATTGTCGATAGAAAATTGTTTTAACGAAAGAGGAGTATAAATAAATAAGTTGTATTTTTGTTAAGACGTTATAAAAAATTCCAAATGAATATAAAAAAATCGAAGAAAACCCGAAAAAAAAACTTGAATCGTAATTTTTTTATTTAATTTATGATCAAACGTAAACGAAAACATATTGTTTCTCATTTTCTGTATAAGTAATTAGGTACGTGTTATTTAAAAATTATCCATTAGTATTTTCACGTAATTGTTCGTCGATTCCGAGTTTTACCAGAGGCATTTATTCAAAATGACATTTTCATATCGCGTTCTAAATTACAGAACGTGCTATGACAACCGTACGATTCAATATTGATTGTTATTGATCTTTTCGTCACCAACGAAATTATCAGTTACGCGTTCTCCAACGCCAGTCTATTTGGTTTAAACGTCGTAGTCAGATTTGATCTACGCTGTAAGCCGTTTTAATGACGCTTTCACCTTTGTGTATCACAGTTTTTGATGGATAGTCGAACAGATAAGAAAATAATAATTATGATAAAACGTTTTATTGGAAACGGATATTTATTAAGGGGTTGTATATAGGCAATAATATTATTTAAAATTCCCAGTAAAGATAGTTTGGGGTGAGTGCGCCGTGATACCATTCCGGATACTACATCATGTTCAGTAATGTCCGTGGTTTCGTCGATTCAAATCCCCAAGCTTTTAATTTTACAGAGTTTTTTGTTAAATTTCATCTACGTATTCTTATTAGGTACATCGCAGTTTATGTGTTTTTCTTAGAAGCTTATGAATTCGTTATTTGATAATTTATTTAGGGGGTGTTCGAAAAAAGGGAAGCTATATATAGGTCACGGTTAAAAAAATTCGTTTTGCCTAAATTTGTATTTGTAATTAATTGTTGTGTTATCGTATTTCAAAAAAATTCCATTCCGCTGTACTGTTATATTATACTCGCCAGTTTTGTGATATTGGATGCCATTTAAACGTTAGATACCGGACAGATTAGAAAACAATGAAATAACGATTTTGATGAAATATATGTTATTGGAAAGACACATTTTCCAAGGGGTTGTGTATAGGCATTAATATTATGGTTATTGGCGTAACGCAGTAAAAATAGTTGGGACGAGTGCGCCGTGACTCTATTTTGTATACTACATTACATTCAGTTGTGTCTGTTATTTCGTTAATTAAACCCCCAGACTTCTAATTTTTCTGAGTTTTTTGATAATTTTCATCTATTATATCCTCTTGTTTCTTATTATGTACATCGCAGTTTGCGTGTTTTTCTAAGAACATTTTGAACTCGTTATGTGATATTTTATTTAGGGGCTGTTCGACAAAAGGGAACCTATATAAATATATAGATCACGGTCATTGATTAAATATACATAGATAGATTATTTAACGATAATATATGGCAGCTCATAAATGCTGTCTGTAGGAACTGGAATTCAGAGTGCACTGTTTATGTACGTAGTGCAATGGTCGTATATATATATATATCACACCAGGCCTCAAAAATTAGATATTGAATCCGGCTTGTCGAAAAAAAATTTTTTGCGCTTTTTAATTTGTTTGAATATACATAGATAGCCAGAAGAAAAAAAGGAACTATTAATTACAAACAATTTCAACAAATATCGTAAGTTCTATAATACATTTATTGTGATTCACGAATTGTGAATTTAATACATATTTACACATTTTAAGATTTTCATATTTAACTAATAAGCAATAAAAAATATATCCTATAAAATTATTTGTGTTTAAATGAAAATATTATAAACGGTCTAGTTTTCTGTCGGACGTCGGACAATTCAATTTGATCGTGTACGTATTATTAAGCCCGTCCGTATTAATTTGCCCGTTGTCATTCTTACAAATCTTATAGAAATCTTTTATTAGGTCGTTCAATCCCGGATATAAGTATTCTCCTTCCATTTGATAATCGTTAGAGAGACCATTGTTGTTGCTTCTGTGGTTTCTAAGTGATAGTTCGGCAAACGTATACTTCTTCAATCCGTAATTACTCGTTATTTCATCTGTGGTGAAGTTGAAAAGCTTTTGAAGCTGTTTCCACGTATTGCTACCCGAGCACTGTTCACTATACGTATGGTTTTCCGTATATGCCTCGTTTTGGTCCGATCCGTTGGAATTCGTATTAAATATGGTGTTACACTGCTTTTCATAGTCAGATTCATTGTTATGCAACGACCATATCACAAATTGTTCGTCGGCGCAGCTGTCTCTATATAGTTTTCTGTCCATATACTTGTAAACAGAATCGCTTAGAATTAGCGGTTCCAAACTACTTGCGTTGTATTTGCTCGCAAAAGAATGTGATTCTTTTGAACAATTAACTTTGTAATTCATCATACTGTTTTAAAAGTAATTTTATTAAAAATTCTTTTACGATTTAAAATATATTTCGACGTATACTATTTGTACTAATCGGGTATGCGTACGTTTTTTTTGGTTTCAATTCGTGGATTGTGTTGGATACTATACACTTTAACATAACGTTTAAATTTGAACTGACGTCCGTGATGTCTGTTCGATCGGCCAACCGAAACATAACCGATTCCTCTATGGGGTCTAGTTTTCGGCCGGATGTCAGACAGTTCATTTTGATTGTGTACATCTCACTTTTTTTGGACAATTCAATCACGGGTGGGACTTTTTCGGAAATATTATTGTTCGTCTCCTTCGTCTCTGACTTACTGTCCCTCCTCATCGATTTATTGGTGGAAACTACCTTGCTCGACCGTGAATGACTGATAGCGTTCGTATTCGTTTTTTTTACTGCATTGTCATTCACGGTGGAGGATTTAAAAGTGTTGGATTCGTGTGTCGATTTTAATAAATGCCTCTTTAGCTGTTTCTACGTTCTACTCGACCTAAATTTTTATTACAAAATTTATCGTCAAATATATTTAAATACAATATTTTTATCGAATTAATCCGAATACTCGACATTGTTAAATGTTTCTGGAAAGAAGCGCTAACTATTATTATTAATTAAATAAGATTTAAAAATTGACCTCAACAACGTTTGATAAAAAATACATAGAAGAGGTCCATTCATTTATGCAAAGAAGCTTCATTGCTGTGTGTCTATATTCAAGTGAAATTAGGGTCTCTTAATATTATTTCCAAAAATATATAAAATTGATTTATCAGGTTAAGATAAATTTTGCAAGTTATAAGATTATATTAATTACTTAATTATATTAAATTTTGGTTACAATGTTTGTTTATGCTAAGTGAAAAATAAATAAATAAAATTATGATGTAATAACAACGGTTTAAATAAAAATTGCGTATTGTAGACATTAGACAAACGTACGTCTATGATTAGAGCGAAGAACAAACAAACATATATTATTTACATTAATGCGATTTTCTAAAACCGAGATGGGTTTGAACATATTTCATGTTTCGATTTCCATTCTGTTAAAGTAATATGGAGATAAAAACAAAAATAAATATATACTGACGCATATCGTATTAGCTTTTACGAATTCTCAAAAATGGAAAAATTATATTGGCTTTTGACAAAACCCTATTGATTACCACACGTTTTTGTGTACATTTTTTGAACTAAACGTTTAATACGTTTTGGAATTTCGCTTATTCCCTTTAGAATTGTATGTTTCACACTGAGCACTTAGTTATTCGTATATTTATCACGAGAGCAAAGTTTTGATTTTAATTTGGTTTGCGGCCTTTCAATGTTTGGAATCTAATGACTTCGTGGTTTCGATACCTTTTACGAACATAAAGTTACTTATTTCTTGGCAGTGCGGCGAAGGTAATGAGGAAACGGATGTGGGTTCGTTCTGCTTTCCCTTATCACTCTACGCAAAATATTATTCTCTTGGAAATGTTGTTGTATAAACACTAAAAACGAATGCAATAATATGACGTTTATTAAAATTCGAAGTTTTGATATTTAGTTTCCCGCATTAATCCTTTCTATACACATTTTTAATGCTAATCAATAACAAATGGTTGTTCCGATTTCCTTTAAACACAAACAATAAATCGTGTGTACGTATAAATTATTATAGAATCGTTTATACGTTATAATATATTATTTTTCTCAAAATGTAGAAAAACGACTAAGTTGACTAAAGTCATATACGAAGTATTTGTGTCAGAATGTAATCGAAATCGTCAACAGTAGTGTATACGGAACGAATCAGAAAGCTATAAACATTATAGTATAAAGCAATATTACGTTGTTTTCATAATAACAACAATAATAAAAATAATCAATTTATTATTGCGTTTACTCGGAATTTGGAATACGTGACCGCGTTTATTCACCAGTGGTCTACAGGGACCATTTTTGGGCGTCATTTCGTAAATTACCGGGTATTATCATAAGTTTGTGTAATCAATAATCTGTGTATTATTATATTGTATACATACAAATGGAATAACAGCAATGAAGCACTGATGTCACATTTATATGTATTATAAGTGTACGTTGCGCAAGCTATTAATTCTCGTATAATTACTGTTATTTAAGGTTTTTTATCGGCGGTCATCGCAATGCGGTGCTAGACAAATCAATTTTTTAAGAATGAAAGTGTTTTTTTATTAATCTTATACCTCCCTCCTTTAAAAAAAACCGCGTTCCTTACGATATATATATGTAATTAATTGGTGTTATTTCAGGGAAACAATATTGGTGTTTTGACGCGTAAAATAATCACCGTCACTCAATTACACGATACGTTTAGGAATATACGTAATTGAGCAAACGAAATCAATGGAAGTTTTTTAAATTTTTTTCATATGGATTATAACACATGCCTGATGACAGTTTTATCCGATTTAACATAGATTAACATAGAGATTTTGATAATAAAGATAATTCAAAATTCTTGATTATATCGCATTTAAAAATCGCATATTGTATGAACAACTTATGAAAGTGTTATTATTATAATAACATGTTTATAAATTATACTCTATATATCTTATATAGTATGTTTTTGAAAAACTAAAACCACGAGTGCTATATTACGAATAATATATGTACGGTTATTTTATTGGAAATTACAAAGAAACCATACGTGTAGCAAAACAATTGTTTGATAATTATTTCAAATAAGTCTTAAATTCTCTATTTGTTTTATACGTAGATAAAAAATGTTTCGTTTTAGAAAAGAAGAAAGGTTCATCGATAAAAAATAAAACGTAATACACAATATAATATGGGTATTATAATCAACGTGATTGTCTGACTATTGAAAGGTTCGGGGATTAATGTGTTAATTAACGTTACCTGTTAATTTAACCAAGTTTTTTCTATATCGTCTTTTGTATTAGCGTAATTAAATATGTTTACAATACTTTGTTCTCCTTCTATACTTTTAAATCGTTTTGTTTTCAATTTCTTTCTTTTTTAAGTGCCAATTAAATTAACTTTTAATTAAAAATTTTTTTTATTTTAAAAATTCCCTATTCGTTTTTAATCTTTTTTTATTATTATTTATTATTTTTTGTCTTATACTTAACCTAAAATTATAAAATATTTCCATATTTTTTATATTTTTTTGGGAGACGTTTTAGAGCCAACCTCCACGTGGTGTCTCCCGGGTAATGCTAATAGGCTCTATTAATATTCGTTCGTTATAATGTTTAAATTAACTTAACGTTTTATGAGAACTAAATATTTTCTCTGTTTAATAAGCTTATATTTCGCTTAGGTGTTTATTAATTTCTTGAAGATGTGTAAATTAACGTTACCTGTTATATTAACCAAGTTGTTTAATTTTAGTACTTCTCGATTCATATTTATACTTATTTTTATTCTATATCGTCTTTTGTATTAACGTAATTAATTATGTTTACAATACTTTGTTCTTCTTCTTTACTTTGAAATCGTTTTGTTTTCAATTGCTTTCATTTTTAAGAGTGAATTAAATTAACGTTTTGATTAAACATTTTTTTTCTATTATAAAAAAGTTCTCTGTTCGTTTTTAATCTTTTTTTATTATTATTTATCATTTTTTGTCTTATAAGTAACGTAAATTTTTTAGAATAATTTCATATTTTTCATATATTGATATCGTTTACTTTAAATTTTTTTTTCTTTATTATGTGAAAATTAACGTCACTTGTTATATTAACGAAATTGTTCAAGTTTATTAGTTCTCCGTTTGATTTTTCCTTATTTTATTATTTGGTTTTTTTTCGTATTAAACCTTAAGTTTTTACAATAAAATTTTCATTTCTCTTTGTAATTTATATCGTTTACCTTCGATTTGCTTTCTTGTTGTGTGCGAATTAAAGTAACTTGTTATATCGAAGACATTTTATAATTTCACAATTGTCCATTCGTTTTTTTTTCTAGTACAAATTCGTAGTTTTTTTTTTTAACGTAACGTAATATTTTACAAAATTTTTTTCGTTTATTTACGTTCGAATTGTTAAATTTTTATTTTCTCGCCTTACGTGCCCGTTAACGTAATCATTTCTTTTTATAAATGTTTCTAGCTTCGGAAATTTTTTCAAATTTTTAATTTTAAGTTATCGCTTTATTATTCGTGTACTAAATTAATTTAATTTAGTGTCGTCCGTCGGAAGATAGTAACGTGTATACAGTCTGCGTTTGTGTTAAGTTCAAGTATCCGCGATAGCCCATTTTAATAGTTATGGAATTTTGGTTGCCCAAAATGAGGCACGGTGCCAGAGGAATTCCGTGAGTCTACCATCAACCAGTGTGTTGAATTGTGTTGGCCAGTCAGATCTTCAAGTTGAGTTGCTCATGATAGTTAATGAAAACAGTCACACTTTTCATCCGTTTTAGTTTCACAAATTGCTTTTGGAATGTATCGCCCGGGATGACAATTTGCTGTATAGATCAGTAACACAAATTTCTCGAGGAATCTAAAAAACGCATTTAGTTATTATGTTTGCCACGAATGATTTTTAATTTATTCGAATTTTTTTTTAATTTCAATCTTTTACTTTAGAAATACAGTTTCAATTTTACAATAATTTAAGCGTTATACGCTTTATTTATCGCTTTTTGCGCATGTTCCGCACAATACATATTTAAATTCGTAAGTTTTGATATCGTTTATTTGTCAATTATCTTCGTAATTTAACGGGCATTAAATTATTTTGATGTTTTAACGACATTTTTCAATTTTAAACGATCAAAGATATTCTCGGTTCGATTTTTTCATTTTTAAACTTTTTATAATTTTTATACAAATTCACCGTTATACCTATACGATCAGCTTTTCTTTTTTCTTTCGTGCTATTAAACGTTTTATTTTGATATTCTTTTTTTTTGAAGTACTAACTAAATTAACTTGTTATATTTAACGAAATTGTTCAATTTTAAAAGTTCTCTATTCGTTAAACACATAATTTCTATATACGCATATACCGGTTATAAACGACAAAGGACAGGCTGAAGTAATCAAGGTGAGTATATAATATATGGTATGTTACTTTTAGGATGTGAAGCGTGTATTGTATTTCGTGAGCAAAGCGTTAAAAATGTATTATAAATCACACTGACTCAGTATATAATTTATTTGTTTACTTTGCAAGACAACTAAATAGCTGAAAACAATAACGAATATGTAGACTAGGTCGTCGAGGATAATATAAAAAATAGAACGAGTATTCCTTATCGTAATTCAATTAATCGGGAATAAGTCGCAGTTTATTTATATTTTGTGGAATTTTCGCAAGCTCTTAATGTCTTCAGACGCGTATATCGAGTATGAACCACAAAGGACGGGCTGTATGAATCAAGGTGAGTATATAATATGTGGTATGTTACTTTTAAGATGTTAAGCGTGTATTGTATTTCGTGAGCAAAGCGTTAAAAATGTATTAGAAATCACACTAACTCATTTTTGGGAGACGTTTTAGAGCCAACCTCCACGTGGTGTCTCCTGGGTAATGCTAATAGGCTCTTTTAATATTCGTTCGTTATAATGTTTAAATTAATTTTAAGCTTAACTTTAAATGTTGAAGTAATATTATATTCTTACAATAAATTTGTCTTTTGATATTATCTGCTTATAATTTTTTGTAATAATTTTACGTAGTATATTTAAAATAATTTTTGCGGTTCTTTGTACTTTAAAATCGTTAATTTCGATTTTTTTTGTTACGTGAAAATTACGGTAAATTGTTAGGTTATCGAAATTATTCAATTTTTGACGTTATCTAATTGTTTTTTTCTTATTATTTTTTGTTTCAGCGAAAAAATAGTTTGCGTACTCATAAATTGGTATTTTTTGATGATTTCCGTTCGTCATTATTCTTGTATAACTTAATTGTTTTAGAACTCTTCGATCGTTTATTTGTAATTTTTTATTCATAATTTTTTACATTAACGTTACATTATGTTTTTTTTATAATGTTTGTATTTTTATTCAATTTATTTAATTCGATTCTATTTAAATTTTAAAATCGTTTAATTTTAATTTTTTTTCTTTATTATATGAATATTAGCGTCACTTTTAATATTAAAGAAATTGCTCACTTTTATTAGTTTTCCATTTGGTTGTACTACCACACGTTGTCGGGGATGCCAGAATTGAATTGAATCGAATAGAATCGGCGACAATTGAGTATGTGTATTTTAAGCGGTGTTGGTTCAATTGCTGGTTGCGTCACAAAACGTTATTTTCGAATCAATTGTGTCACCAAAACGACAAATGGATGATCGAGTAGGTGTCAAGCACAACAGGAAAAATGTACACGAATTCCGGAAACAAACGAGCAAAATGGGAAGCGCAATCAGAAATCACTCGAATGCAGCACATGTATTCCTATTTGTGTGGTCATTGGGAAAAAAAGATATACGTTTATTTCATTGCCCCAAATTTAATTACAAAATATTAAGGGCGTACGGCGTGTATGATAGAGTGAAATTGCCAGAGTTACATTTATTACTTAAACCTTTTTATCGAGGGATACAACCTTGTCTAAACATGTTTTGGTTAACATACGCAAGTACAAGTCGTATTTCCAAACGGCAATATTCGGTGTAAAAAATATCCCGCATGACAATTACGCGCCGACGTTCAAAGTGCAAGGACAAATTAACCCTCCTGCGGTGTCATAACTATTTATAATTTATGGTTTCTTTTAGTTTTAGAACAGTTTATTCGTTTAACATTCACATTAATTTCCACGAAACGTATGTATATAGTTGTCAAATTATGTTTATCTAAATATTTTTATATAATGTATAACTTTTTCGAATTACAAGAATACATTGCTACTAATTACAAAACTGTTATATTTTTATTAATTTTATCTTTTAATATAATTTTTAACGACTATATATAAAATGATTTAACAAGCTATTTTAAAATTCAATAATTTTATACTATTTTGCGTTGTCGCAATTTATCGGTATACCTACGAAAGAAAATTACATCTACAATTTCCCAATAGAGCTAAATAATTGTTTATCCAACACTTGTTGAACTGCTCGTATTCAATAAATAATATTTCATCCGAAACGATCCGATGCTCACGAAACAGCATTATCAATAAAATCTTGTCCACAAGTTATTCAAATATAATTTTTATGTCATTAAGCGACTTTCAACAATTGTTTTTGTTAGAATTGTTTTACGTGTGTAGAAATGTTAAACTATATTATGAACTATAAGCTTTGTAATTAGATAAATGATAATATATCTTGCAAGAACAATTGCGTTGTAATTTACATATAAAATACGCCAGACACTTAAACGATTTTAGGATATATCGAAGTATTTCAAATATTGTTTATATTTTTTTTTTATTAATTGTTTTCAGCATTATAGAAATAATATTGTAACACGTTATCATCACCTAAAAATAATACATTCTTTAAACTTACAGTATTTGCGCATATTATTGTAAGACACTGAATACATATTATAATTATTCACATTCGCAAATTAATGCACATTGATAATTTTTTTCGACGAAACTTTTAATATAATTTGATTGGCGTTGTTCATTTGCATCGCCAATAATAACAAATTTTTGAATTTTAAATCTTTCGTCGTCCAATTACTCGAATATATTTCAAAGTTTACCGATTCCACCTGTAAAAAATGTGAATAAACGAACGTTATTAGATATTGCCGACAATTATAATCGTTAACGTCATCGATATATTTCCTTAGTTTAGTGTTTATTCTGTCCAACAAATAATAAACTATAAATAATTGAAAACATATATAAATAATCGTTGAACGAATTTAACTACTTCGAAGACAGAATACGTTTCTAATGAAGAGAAGACCTATTTAACACAAAAAACCTTTATACTAACGTTAATATCTTGGTTTATAACGATATATATTTTTTTTAAAAAAACATCATATTATAATATCAATTAGCTAAATAAATTGACGTTTCATTTTATTGCTATTGGTTGACCTATTTAACATTTTAATTGAAATCTTACCACAATGAATGTATACGTTAGGATATGATATTATATTAGGATTACGCATGAAGATAGACCGAAGAAAATTAACATAATTGGCCGGATAATAAAATGATTTTAATTTCCTAAAAGAACAAATACGTATATGCGTAATTATAGAAAAATAACAATTTAAGTACATTTTTCATACGCTTAATAATAATAAGCGTTTATAAACTAATAATCAAATAGTGGTTATTTGAATTAGTTCAGTAAGTTTCTAATCGAGTGATTAGTTCTAATAGATCGTAAATTATAATAATACCAATAAATAACGTTTCACCTAAGTAATAGGTTTGTATTTACTAACAACAATTTAATATAGCGATATAATTAATAGTGTATTTTAAAAATGTACGAATTGTTATATAATTCGTTATATCAAAAGTTATTTCCGTTCACGGATTACGTTTAAAAGATCGTGACAATGTATTTTTAATTATTGTTCACAGCGAAGTCTTATTGTATTTCTTGTAGATATTTCGTCATAAATATACTGTATACAACTTTTATAACAAACTGAAAATTATTCACGAATATAATAGTGTTTGATCGTATAAAAGTGATTTAGAATCTTCAAAATGCTCTGTAATAACAGCGAAGACAACAACGTTATAAACGTATCAAAGTATAAATACAATTTTAGTGATTAAAATAATAATAACAATAAGAACGACGAATATGACAAATATAACGTTATTATATTCAATTCATTTATACAGCATTTTCTTACCTGTATGACGTCTGTTGTCATATTGAATGTTCACAAACGACCTAGACAGTATTTGGTACTGGGCGTTTATCATTAAACAAGAAATAATGAAAAACTTGTCGATTATAATGTAAGTGTACGTTAAAAACGAAGCCAACATCTCTTCAATTACGTAATAGACAACGTTATACTGATTGTACGTGGAAGTATAGACAGGAAATCGGATATTTATGATGTTGTGTTTACGACGGATGGCCGTGTTGTCATCAAACGCGTTTAGCATCAAAGAGACCAGTATGATGATGAGATGGCTATCATAGGTTGCGCGAAACAATATCGGTTGGTGGCTTTTATAATGAAGTCATGACTGTCGTAGGAACCGTATCGTTTATGTATATATATATGTAAACGTATATACCTAAACCAAAAGCCACCTCGTCAATTTCGTTTTATACAAAAGGCGAAAAACAGTTATTGATAGTATAAGTTAGATCTGCGTAAGAAATAAAAATATAATGACTATCACCGGACCTGTACTTGTGACGACGTGTTTACAAAATAAAGTATTCAAGAAAGCGGAAGTTCGATACACAAACACTAAACGTGGCTTCAACTAGTCAATTTGCGAACTAATTTAAAAGCATAACCGTGAACCCCCTGTGTATTACAATAACCTCTACCCGTTAAAGACGATACGCGACCTTTTCAGATAATAGATAATTATTATTTGTTACGAATTGTGTTTAATTAACGCGTTTCAAAAATATTATTTATATAACATTTCGTTTTTCATACTACAATGTTAAATCACGTAGAATATAAAAATTACGAAACTAAATTTCTCTTTAATTTTGATCACAATTTAAATCAAAATGTGATGAATTCTTAAGCCGTAAAAATATTTATTATAATTAACGCTACAAATATAATAAAAGAACGAATATTTTTTTATATAAATTGTCTATCGTCGTTATATATATATAAATTATTTGTGTCAACAACAAAAAATGTTTTAAGATGTAATTACGAATAAAATATGATATATAATATTTTACATTATGTGCTGGAACGAAATTATATTTTAAATACTTTCGAAAGAATTCAATTTATTTTAAACGCTTATACATTAAGGAAATTTCATCATTATTTATGTATTAAAATTTCAGCTGTATAATACATTAACAATTAATGTAATATATTTTAATAATAAATAAATTCGTCATTACTGTAATTATTCAATTTTATCTAGAAATTAAATTTATAACACATAAACATCATTGTTACATATAATTTTTGAATTCGTCGTTTTTAGAAAAAAATGGAGACAATATTGTATTTAAGTTAAACATGTACATGATATTTTCATATTTCGATAATTTATAATTTTTTCAAGTAGACATTTATTAAGATTTCCGAAAAGCAATATTAGTTCCATCCCAAAATTGCTTTGACGTATATGTTTAAGTAATCATTTTTAAATTTAAATCTAGTTACGTACCTCATTCTCAAAATGTTTCTTATATAGTAATATGGTATAATATCTAGAAACTTAAAATTTTCGACTTCTGATATGATGACTCTTGAGAGATATAATAAAAACTGCATTTTATTTAAACGCGAACTACATTTATAGGTAAACTAACGATCGATTATTAATGTATGTATCCTCCTATGCGAAAAATCGATAGTATTGTGGATAGAAATATTTCATCTTACTGAGAAATGTAACATTTGAATAACTAAGCATTTTCCTACTAATACTCGGGGAAAGAACTCATCACGCATATATTGTTGTACGGCTCGTGTAAGCTATAATTATACCAATTATAGCTAAAAAAAATAGTACTGGGATGTAAAATAAATAATAAATGAATTCTTGACCTAAGCCAATAGAAAAAATATAAAATAATAAACACGCCGTATACACATGTGGCCAGTGGAGAAATATAACCCGTTATTATCAAACACAAAATTCTTCACTATTGTAAATATATTTTCGTAATTACACTATACGGTAAATTATAGTTTCTATAGTAGTTTTGAGAGAGAGAGAGCCAGTCTTTGTGGTTATCCGTCAACTAAAAAGCTTAGTATTGGATCCGAATTTGTCTTTTATGTAATTTTTATAATATATTCACATATGTATGTATGTACTTCTGATATTACGTAAATTTAATCAATTAAATTCAGAATAGCTTATAATATGACGTAAGAAAATGTGATAATAATATTCGTAGATTTTTATAATCGTAAAGAATATTGGTTAATATATTCCAGAAAATATACGACGAAGGATTTAAAATTTAAAACGTTTTTATTGGAAATGCGAATATAGGATGCAAATCAAATTATATTAAAGCTTCGCTTAAAAAAATCAACGATCCACGATTATTGTGGAGTAATGAATGTACTTTTACCATAATCTTTTTTCAAAATTATATACGGAAATAATATAAGTTCGCAAATTGTAATATTTTCAGATAATAACAAACTGCTTCAATACCATCTGTCATGTTAAAAACATTGAATAATACTACGTCAGTAGTAATAATACCATTACAAATGTACACGAAAAATTGATAATATCGTCTATAGGAAAATTTCGTTCTATTAAGGATTAATACATTTTAATAACTGTGTACATTTTACCTTCGGAGGCTACCGATTAAAAACTCCTCGCATTTACATTGGTATATGAATCATATAAGTCATGAGTATACCTTTTATATCTTAAAAAATCAATAGCAGGTTGTAAGATTAATAATAAACAAATTCTTGACCTTAGCCAATAAAAAAAGTATAAAATAACAGGCATGTGTTATAGACAAATGAGTAATAGTGAAATATAACCCATAATTATCGTATTCAAAATTCAACGCAAAAGTAGATATTTTCGTTGTAATGATATCTGTATATATATATATGGGAATCAATATAATGTAATTTAATAATATTCGTTGAAAACATAATTGTGAAAAATTATAATATAAACACATTTTTGATGTAATGTAAAACGAAAAATATCCTTAAGTATCAAAACTGTGGGAACCAATGAAATTAGCACATTTCAATGTAACAATGTATAAAAAATGCACCTTAATAAATGTTAGAACGAAACCTGAACTCCTCTAGATACCGACCATAATAGCAATCCCATGACAAACACAGAATCAGCGCATTTTTTTTACACAAAAGAGTTTATAACAATTACATAAATACATCACACTAATGGGCACGAATTAAAGGAATACGTGTTCCTTAGAAAATAAAAAATATCAAAGAAAAAACAATAAAATAATCATTACACAGAAATGTAAAACACATAACATTAACATCGAAGAAATTTGATATAAGCCGACCACCACGTCGCAAGATTACGACCGGACAGCTCGGATATAAAAGACCAAAATTACACCCTACCACCAGCCAGTCAGTCAGTCGGTGGATCACCGAAAGTTGTCTGTCTCCCCACGGGGGACAAACAACTTTTGTCTTCAACACAGTAATAGCGTGCGGATGCAGCTCAGCTACGAGTCACTAAAATTGCAGGAGTCGGTATTTCAAGGAGCGAGGGTCGTTCTCTACACCGGGACTTCTGCAGTTATTGTTATTGTCAATCTTTTCCTTTCATAGTTAATTTTACAAGTTTTTCTTATTAAATATACTCACACCAACAAAACCGGTCACGTAAGTGATTTTATTATTTAATACTAAAATTCCTAAATAATTCTCGTATCTACGATCCCGAAGACAATTTGCGTAATAACTCATTAGAATTTAAATACGTCCCCCAATAGTGCCTGATTACCTACCCATAGGTAATCAAGCATTTCTTTCCCCCTATCCCAGCGGATCATACTCCCTATATTTTTGAGTTATTACAATTATAAAATCGATTTCTCGCATAAAAAGAAGAAAATGATTATTAACAAAAATATATAGTGCCTCTATTAAAATGTTGCGTAATAATATATGGCTATTATTGATATACTCGGCTAATTATACGGACTTGTATACAAAAAGAGTATATTTCAGTTTTGTCGTATTTTTAGAATGGTTTCACAATGTGTTATTCTCAATTGTGATTGTAAACACATTTCGTGTTATACAAATGCTCAGATTTTTATTTGTCACTGCATTATCCTATAGGACATTTTATTAAATTTTCATTTTTTTTTGAAAAATAATCGAAAACTTAACGAGAAATCACGTATAAATACAAAACGAACTATACGATATTTTATCGTGGAATATTTTTACAATTGTCAATTATGATCTGTTTTTAAAGATTTTTCAATTTTTAAAAATTCCCAAAATAATGGAAAACTTTAACGTTTAACAAACGTGTTAATTGAGATTACTGTGAAGGTAAATGCCCTATATATGAAGTGAAAGTTTTAAACAAGGTTAAAGGCAATATGTCTACGTATATCTGAAAATTTAAACTTATATAAATATTTAAAAATTAACCAAGAGCTGTTTTTAATATACTCGGTTAATTTTATGAAGTTGTTCATTAATTAGTTTTAGTTTCTTAAAGTCTTCTTTTTTTCCACTGATATTTCCAAGTCATGCACTCATATAGGGCTATACTTCATACATATGTCTTTAATAGGTTTTTCACGTAATAAGGTAAATATTCTTTGAAGAAAGTAAAGTTTTCATACTAATAGAAGCAATTTTGGCTTGTTAAATACCTTTTATTATTTCATTCTAATTACGTCCATCGTTGCTTATTTTATATAAAGCGCCTTTTCCATTTTTAAATCGTATAGTATACTATTTATTATTTGTTTAAATTAGCGTAACTCATTTACATAACAAATATTTTCAATTTTAGATCGTTCAATTCCCTTTTTGCTTAATTTATGTTACGTAACGTTACATATATAACAATTTTTATAAATATTTTTTACCTCTGAATTATTTTATTTTAATTCTAATTTTTTATTTTGTGCGAAATATCATAATTTATTACTTAACAATAATTTAAATATTTTAGAAATATTAAAGTCGTTGTATTTCCAGCAATCTTCTAAATTACACGTGAAGTACCAACACGTAATATTTTAATAAATTAATTTCTAAAATAGTATATCTAACAATCTCAAACACCATTAACTAATGTATTAAATATGCTCATCGTACTGTGAATTCGTATACATCGACCGTATTTGTATTTATGTTTTACATAAAATTATTTTATATAAACAAATCCGTAAAATTTCTTATTATAACATATGATGTAATAATAATAATTTAATTTAAAAATATCTAAATTGAAATATTATTAATATAAGTACGTGTGTGTGTGTGTGTGTGTGTGTGTGTGTGTGTGTGTGTGTGTGTGTGTGTATGTGTGTGTGTCAATTAAATCATTTAATAATTAACATTTATAAATAAATTAAATTATCAAAAATTCAAAATTATCATTAAATTATTATCATTTAAAAATTATTCCCATTTATAAATTATTACCATTTATAAATTCTTTATTATTAACTTTTTATTAAACGATTCGAAATTTCAAGAGTAATTATTTATTTACAATTACGTTTTCTTAAAGTTATTATTTTGTACATTATACGTTGTATTTAAATAACAGTGATACGTGTAAAATTGTATTAATTTTAAAAAATACAATATATTTATGATATAAGGTGATAGGTATTATTGATTTGTTATATTTTGTATTGATTTGTAAATATCTGTTAATTAGGTTACAATTCACTTAAAAATATTTTATTTTGATATTACAATGATGAGACAAAAAATATAAACTATATATTCGAATGAATTTCATATTGCGTAAATATTAAGATATATTTTAAAAGTAATTGTATTTCTTATAATAAACTTTTTTAAGGGGATAGTAAATTATTACTATTCACGTTTTGTATTAATTGTTTTTAGCATGACAGAGATGGTATTAAAGCATGTTGTCATAACCTGAAAATAACACAAAATTCAAACTTATATTATCCGCGTGTATACTTATAAAATATAAAAAATATTATAAGAAAGTACGGATGAGAATAATTGTAGATCAATGATTTTTTTCGGCGATGCCTTCAATATAACTCTATTTGCGTCATTCATTCGCATCGTAAATAATAATAACTTTTTGAATTTTAAATCCATCTTCGTCCAATTACTCGAATATAGTCCAAAATTAACAGTTTCCTTCTACATCAATGAAAAATAAATTAAAATTATTAGAAATTCTCAATATATATAAGTGATATTGAAATAAGAAATATCAATATTGTAATTTTTTACACTAGTGTTTATATTGTCGAATAAATAACAGTATATAAACATCTTTAAACATTCGATACATATTGAAGAGCCAAGCTTGATTAGGTCCACGACAGTATGCGATTCCATAAATGAACAGGCCTATAGTATAAAAAATACATCACAGATAAAATGTAAATATTAAGATTAATAATATGTAGTGAGTATTGTTATATTTTTTTTAAAAAAAATTTCATATTTCTATAACGATACAGATTAAATAAAAAAACTAAAAAATTTACATTTCATAGAAATATTTACAATTTTCATGTATTCAAATAAGTAACTCTCTTGTCATTCTCCCAAAATCTTACCAATATGAAAGTATAAGTTAATGAAATAATAGTGCATGAATCCAATCCAACATACGTTAGAATAACTGACCGGATAACAATATAAAGTGATCTTTCTTTCCTAAAAGTGTCAAAAAATACAGGTGTTGTTAAAATGAATATTAATTTGGATAAATTTTTAATACGTTTAAAATTAATTAATATTTTTAAATAATCGTATGATCAGTCATTGGATTAGTGCAGTGTGTATTCATTTGAGTGATAAAAAGCCTATTGATGTAAAACAATGTTTCGATAAATATTTACCTGTACTAATAATATCAATTTTATTTTATAGATATGTAATACATTAATGCAAATTTATCTCAAAGATCACAATAAGGTAATTCACGAATTAGTATAGACACTTTATATTTATAATTATACTGGGACGTTTTATATATTTATTAAAGGTGTACCTAAATTATTTATGCGCGTAATACAATATTTTTATTTTAAATCAAATGTATATGAAAAGAAAATACTTACAATGATAGTTGTATTTGATCGGATATAATTGATTTTAAGTCTTCATAATGTTCTGAAATATGTATAATTTATAATTGTATTTAATTTAAGTATAGACGAAAAAAATGTTCTATTATATATTAACATATTAATAATATTACTAATAGCTAATGTAGACGCGTGTATTATAATATAAACATAATTGACGTATAAAAAGTAGATGTAATGTTAGTCGTAGTAGTGTAATTACAGTACTTTAAATTTAATTACCTACATAATATTTGTTTTACCTGATTGTAATTTGTCTTCATATCCGATGTCCATGATGGATTTCGATAATAATTGGTATTGGTTGCCTATTACCCAACAAAAAGACATGATGAACGTGTCGACTATAATTACTGTATATGTTGCAAACAACATTAATATCAATTCAATAATGTAAAACAATGCGTAATGCTTGTTAAACACATGAATTGAAACAGGAAACCGAAAATTTAATATATTCTCGTAACGGTGAATATTTGGGTTGTCATCGAACGCATTGATTACCAATGGGGACAGCATCCATTGTAAGCATATAACTAATTGTATGAAACAATATACATTGGTAGCTTTTATTATCCAATCTCGTTTACCATATAGCATACTTATATTTTTGCGGCATATTTCACTCGTCAAAAAGTCCATCTTCGCCACGTCCAACAAGTCCCAGATTATATCGGCTCTATAAATGAGCACGATAACCTTTACCAGAAATTGATAATATTCTATATACATTGCACCTAGCAGCACATTATTGATGTAGTCGAACTTATCCTCCATCTTGACGAATAATCCCACGTGCCCGATGAAAAATAGACACAGGTTGATTATTATGAATATAATACAGAAAAGCCGATACGCATTTTGATTAAAAATCTTCTGACTCTTCGGATCGATTATATTGTATAAACGAAATTGCTTATATATACTAAGGTTAAAAATGACCTCGTTGATTTCTATGTTTCCCATTACGAAAACCGGTTGACCATTAGATCTGTGTTAAACATAAAAAACATAATACTGCTTTATTTGTAATCGTAATCCTGTATTCATTAGGTTAACAATTAGGAGTACGCAATCTGAATTTTGAAATATGTCTAAATATAGTTTGTTACTAATAAAAACCATAAGATTTACAGAGATCCTTTGAACATTATCTACTAACTAAATATCTTCACTTGCGACTCTTTCACCATAGTACAATTTTATCATTAAAGACATTTATTTACAACGTTTTTCCTTTATATTACTAAATATTATTTACGGAACAACTAACGAAAATCTTAAAACAATATTACATAACATTGGAACCATTTCACAAAATTAAATATATTTGAGTTATTATAATTCTAAATATTATAATGCTGTAGGTTTTATATTTTTCCTAATTATTTATTTCATAATTTCGTTCAATGAATTTTGAATAATTTCGATCAAATTGTCGTAAAACTAGTTTTTTATAGAAATCAAATTTTTATATGAGGACGGCTTCCAAATGCCAAAAAACTCGATAAAACGACATAGATTATCTTCATCCAATTCACCTTCATCTTACTCCCAAGCAAAAAAACCGTTGTTTATATCAATAAATAGATTTAATAATATTTCTATAGAAGACAACGCTAATTCAGATAACATTGATAATCACGGTGATAGCAATAATAATAACAACCTTAACAAAACTGATACAAGTAATATGGACACTAAAACTCTAAATATTTCTAAACCACCTCCAATTTTTGTCCGCGGGGTAGGGGATATCAGTGCAGTGAGAAAGGAATTAATGAATACGATCGGTACAGATAATTTCTTTTTCAAAGCCTCACTTAATAGTTTAAAAATTCAGACACTAACATCTGATTCTTACAGAAAAACTATTCATTTCCTAAAAGAAAAAAAGGCACAATTTCATACATACCAATTACGTGAGGAAAAAGCATTTAGAATTGTAATAAAAAACCTGCACCCAGATACCCCTGTCAATGAAATTAAAGAAGAACTAGAAGGAATCGGTTATACTGTTCGTCAAGTTGTAAACATATTACATTAACAGTTGAAAGTACCCTTGCCTATATTTTTTGTTGACCTCTAGCCCACAGAACTTAATAATAATATTTTCTCAATTAACCATTTATTACACACTCGTGTAAAAATTGAAGAACCTTATAAACGGCAAAACATTATACAGTGCCAAAACTGCCAAGAATATGGGCACTCAAGATCTTATTGTGCATATAGTCCTCGTTGTGTACGATGTGGCCAAAATCACGCTTCTTCTGAATGCATTAAACCCAGAGACACTCCCGCTAAGTGTGCCTTATGCCAAAATGATCATCCAGCAAACTACAAAGGCTGTCGCATTTACAAAGATCTCCAACGCACTCGGATGTCAAAACCAAATCATCAAAATATTCAACCTTCAGTTCAACCTCTTCAACATTTTTCTGATAACAATAAGGAAATTACTTCTTCTGATTTTGGTAACAACAATAATGCACCATCCTATGCAAAAATAACTGCCAACCCTCCTATTACTTCTCATCCTCAAGATCAAAACAAATTATTTTCTGACTTCCTAAACGAGTTCAAATCTTTAATTAACCCACTCCTCTCTCTTCTTACTACAGTATTAAACCACCTCTTACCTAAAAAATAATGCCCAATAATTTACAATCCTTAAAATCTTTTCTCATCCTACTATGGAATTCAAATGGCTTACACAACCACAAAAATGAACTTTTATCCACTTTAAATGAACTCAATATTGACTTAGCACTTATATCTGAAACTCACTTTACTAACACATCTAAAATATCATTTCCTGGCTATCAAGTCTATCACACAAATCACCCAACTAATTCAGCACGGGGCGGTGCTGCCATCATAATTAAATCTTCTTTAAAATATAATACCTATTTAAAATTTCAGACAAACTATTTACAATCTGCTTCTATACAAATTGTTTTAAACCATATTCCTATTACTTTTGCTGCCGTATACTGCCAGCCTAAAAACAATATATCTGTTGAACAATTCTATGACTACTTCTCTTCTTTAGGCCATAATTTTATTGTAGGAGGAGATTTTAACGCAAAAAACACTATCTGGGGCTGTCACTCCAATAACTCTAAAGGCATCTCTTTAAACCAAGTAACCATATCAAAAAAATTATCCATTATTGCACCTCATAGCCCAACATACTGGCCAACATCAATCAGAAAACGTCCCGACATTCTGGACATTTTTGTTTCTAATGTGCCAAGCAACATTCAAAAATCAATTAAAAATATTTCTGATCCCTGTTCTGATCACTCACCGGTTCTTCTTACCTTAAATACCAGTCCTCAAACTCGTATTAATCCGGTGACCTTAACAAATAAAAACACAAACTGGGATAAATTTAAAAACATCATTAACTCAAATCTAACTTTAAATATTAAACTCAAAAGCCACGATGACATCGAAGATGCAACCAATAGCCTTACAACTTTAATACAGACTGCTGCCTGGAAATCTACTCCTACACTAAATAAAACCATACCACAAAACTCCACACCACTTCCGTTGTTTGCCCGCGACCTGATTGCCCTTAAAAGAAGAGCCAGAGCAGTGTGGCAACGAACACGACTTCCTTCAGACAAACATACTTATAATAACTTAACACTTAAAGTTAAAAAAATGCTTTCCGAAATCCGTAAAACATCTTTTGAAAAATTCTCATCTTCTCTTTCGGTAAAAAATGGTTCCTTATGGAAAGTAACAAAAAATATTTTACATAAACGAACCACATTACCACCCTTAAAGAGAGAAAACTCAAAATGGGCTATATGTGACTATGATAAAGCTGTATTATTTGGCTCTCACCTCAGTCAAGTTTTTCAACCTCACCCCGACATTCCGATACACTCGTCATTCAGTGATATTAATGATTTACTTTCTGCCCCCTTACCTATGGTTCTTCCTCCTAAATCTTTTTCTCCTGGCGAAGTTAAAAATTGTATCCTCTCTTTTCCACTTAATAAAGCCCCTGGCTATGATTTAATTACAGCCGAGGTCGCTCGACAACTCCCTAAAAGAGCAATAATTATGTTAACCTATATTATTAATGCAGTTCTTCGCTTATCATATTATCCAATCCAATGGAAATTCTCCCTAATAATCCTTATACACAAGTTTAATAAACCTTCTGACCTTCCGTCATCATATAGACCCATAAGTCTTTTACCCTTTTTTGCAAAAGTCTGTGAAAAACTTATTTTAATTCGAGTAAATGCAATTATTAAAGAAAATAACATTATTCCTGACAATCAATTTGGTTTTCGTGGGAAACACTCCACGATACATCAGGTACACCGTTTGGTTGACATGATTTCTTCAAGTCTGGAAAACAAACTTTATTGCTCTTCAGTAATGCTTGACATCTCTCAAGCGTTCGATAGAGTTTGGTTTCCAGGACTTCTACTTAAACTCCGTAAAATCCTTCCTCCTTCATATTTTCTGTTCTATAAGTCTTACCTGGAGGACCGCACCTTTGCAACAAAAGTAGGTACAGAGATTTCTCCTCTATATATGATAAAATCTGGCGTTCCCCAGGGTGCAATATCATCTCCTTTACTATTTAATATATATATTGCTGATCAACCAACAACTATCAACACCCATGTTGCTGACTATGCTGATGACAAAGCTTTAATCTCAATACATAAAGACTATAACACCGCTGCCGCTCAACTTCAATTACACCTAAACCGTATGTCTGATTGGTGCCAGAAATGGCGCGTCAAGATAAACGAAAATAAATCCTGTCATATTACCTTTACCCTCAATCTTAAAAATACACCACAAGTTTTTATAAATAATAATCCTATTCCTTCTTCTACTAAAACTAAATATCTTGGTTTAATCCTTGACCATAAACTTAACTGGTCGCACCACATTCACTCAAAAATAATTTCTGTCAACCATCGTCTTAGAACACTTCAGCCACTACTTCACAATAACGCCAAAACAAACATACACACAAAACTTATAATTTATAAAAGCTTTATTAAACCAATGTGGTCATATGGTATTGAGCTATGGGGTGCAGCAAAAAAGACTAACATTAATAAAATTCAAATCTTACAATCCAAATGCCTTCGAAAAATTATAAATGCTCCTTTTTACATATCAAATGAAACAATTCATAATGACCTTCACATTCCTACTGTTAAACAAACTGCTATCTCCAAATATAAACTCCTTCACAACCGTTTAT